>JASUDE010000372.1:0-21501 GCA_034509685.1 Colletotrichum cereale | reverse complement strand
CCCCCCCCCCCCCCCCCCCCCCCCCCCCCCCCCCCGCCGTCAACCCCCTTGCTCTCTCTGTCTCCCTGTGATTTCCCTCACGTTCCCGGCCTGTACTAGTAGATCCATCAGAGTGTTCCAGTGGTCTAGGGCGCTCTCCCGTTCTCAAAAGGTACGACAACTTCGTCGCAGGTAAAAAGGCAAAAGACGAAAAGACCAGACAGAAAAAGAGCACAATTTCCCATCACCCCCCAATGTGCCAAAGTAAGCACGATTTACATAGGTCCATGCAAGAAGTAAAAAGAAAAAAAAAAGAAAAAAAGATGATAGAAAACAAGGGTCAGGCGTTACGCGTACGTTTGTAATCGTGTTTTTTGATATTAAACGTAAACCTGCGCGCGATACGACCGCCATGCCTGCATGGAGGCTCGGGCTGTGCCAACATTGGACCCAGACCGGAACTCGCCACCCCCTGTACGAATATATCGCTCGACGTGGGGCCGGGGGGGAACAGTCACTACTCACATCCTCACATCACATTGCTCAGATACAGAGTACTCTGTCTGTATTTGTACGGATAGTCCACCATCACAAACTACCCCCCCTCCCCTTCCCGAGGTCCAGCGCCAGAGGATTGCCACAGACGGCCACGATGATCCAGTTGTTGTGACATGCTGGTGCGGATCCGTCCGGAGTCGCCTATGCGTATCCAGGGTTCCTCTGCCCCCCCCCCCCGCCCCTCTCAACGCAGATGACGGCGTACGATAGAACCAAGAAATAGAGAGAGATTGAGGGAGAGAGAGGATGAAGATACCTCCTATCCGTGTATTCCTCTCCTCCTCCTCCTGCCACCTTCACCCCCGACCCCCGTCCACCCCCGTCCACTGCATCTAGCAAACCTGATTATATGTCCACCGGACACGACCAGCCCAGCCTCCAAGCTCACCGCGATGTCCGTCCCTTTCCCAAATATTGGGAGGGTTTCGAAATCCGGGACGCCGTAATCACAAACTCCACGCACAACCAACCGGCATACCGGACCCCTCTCTATCCCCCCTCCCCCTTGACTGTTTCCATTTCCCCTTCCTTCACCGAACGCACCCGGAAAGCTATGCGGCATATTCCGAGCGTCTCAAAAGCCCTTTGATATGATAGTTGGAACCCCCCCCCCCCCTCTTTCTATCCAGGCAAGCAAGCAAGCATCCGCCCTCCTCGCCCTCAATATATTCAAATCTCCCCTTCGGCAGCCCTTGCATTCATCTTACTTCGCCAAAGTCTTTGATCTTGTTTCGAGTAGCATCAAAAGCCTGAGTGGGGATGTTGGAATATTGACCGCGGTCAGGGTCGAAATACGCTCGGTTGCACTGCCCCCAGGGATCCATGACTATGGAGTCAAACAGGGCAGAGATATGGAGAGAAATAGAGCATGGCGCGCGGCTGCGAGTACATCCCTTCGCTCCCACGCCTCTATGCCGCGCTCCAGGCCATGAGCTGCAACTTGACTTGGACACCCAAGACATGCCCTTCAGTCAGTCTGATATTTCAGTCTGTTTCTTTCCGCAGACCTACTTTGGAGCTGAAGAACCCGGTCCTTCTCTCAAGTATCACAAAGGAGACTTTAAAATGAAGAAAATAACTAATGACCATTGGCACTATTGACTATCAAACAATACCAGGTGTCTCAACCTCGCGTTTGCCCCCCATACTCCCACTGCGCCGGTGTGCTGCCGTGTATCTCCCAGTGAAAAGACCCCAAGGGTATATATCCTTTGCCGAAGCTGTAAACCACCAACGCCTATTTTGGCCGAAGAAACACTAATCAGAGGGTATGCCGCCCTTGCCCGATGCCACCACGAACTCGCGCACTTTGCTTCTCGTACACTCGGGGCCAAAAGCCTCCAAAAAAACAAAAACACAAAAGTAGTCTCCATTAGTTTGCTCAAAACCACCTGACTCGTTCGGTTTGGTCCTTGTCTGATCCTGGTGTCAGCATTGGGCCGTTCCTAGGCGCCAATATTGCCCGTTCCGTGGCCCGTCCTTCTCCGCTCTTCCATCATGGCCCAGAAGCTATCCTTGGGGTAATCTCTCTGAAAGATTTCGTCCGGCAGTGCGTCTTCACCCTCGTACGCCGAAGCATCTCCGGTGAAAATAAGGGAGGAATCGAGACGGTAATAAGAGTTGGGATGGACCATATCAGGCGGGCTCTGAGTGGGCGAAACCGAGGGCAACGAAGCAGCGGCTGACAAGCCGGACGACGGCGTCGCTGGCCATGGCGCCATCGACTGCGTTCCCATCGACGTGGCCGGAAGACTTGTCCCCATGGAAGTCGTCGTGAAGTTTGATGTGATGGGAGCTGTCGTATAGCTCGAAAGGAGCGGGGCTGTCGTATAGTTCGTTGTCACGGCCATGGCCGGAGGAGGCGGTCTGTTTCTGCTCATCTGTCTGCTGCTGCTGAGCTGCCTGGCGCTCTGGTACGGGCTCTGGTACTGCTGCTGAGGGAACCCTCCCACGTATCCGCTGCCGCCCGCTGAGCCATTTTGCAAAGCTGTCTGGCTATGGAGGCCGTCGTGAAGTCCGTCGCCGGAGCTTTCTACGCGCTGGCGCTTGAGCGATGGGCCGGTAGTACGGGCACGATCCGCCTCTATGCTGTAGGTGAGTTGCCGCTTCCGGTTCGAAGCCTGGCGGGAATCCTTTCGAAGACGCAGTCGGCATCCTTGATCACTGAGGTGGCGGGTCAAGTAGGTCGACTCGGACATTCCCGGGAATGTTCTTTGGGTGTGCACCTGGAAAGCCGCCGAAAGAGCAGTCGTGCACATGATGACTTCTGATCTTCGCATCTCGTACAAGACGAACTGCAACTTGAAGCACCCTTCGAACTTGACCGAGAGGTCTCCAAACACAAAGTAGCCGGTATCGTGGCTGTTGGGGTCCTTGTACTTGTGCAAAGAGGAACAAGTTGTGCCAACCAGCGCTTTTCTAGCCACCTCTGTGTCTTGCTTGCTGTCTCGGTCAGCATTGATCAAGTACACGTACATAATCCAGAAGGGATCTGAGTCGAGGTTAGCAGGAAGACCAAAAGATTTGATGAGAATCGACTACTCACTAAAGAGGCAGTGGTCGGGGTTGCCGTAAAAGCTGCGATCAAAGTTCCTTGGCTCAACTTCGAGCTTTACAATGGGAGGCGGATCGATCGGTTTGCGATCTGTTGGCGGATGTTAGCTTGCATAGTAACTTCCGGTCTGGCAGGATACTGACCCTTCTCCTTTCCGGTGGCGACCTTTGCGTTCGATGGTCCTTGAACGACGGTCAGAGTGATGCCGCTATGGCTAGTTGGGATACTGTTACTCGTCAGCATCAATCGCAACAGTGGACAGTGTTGGTGTGTTTGGAACACGTACCGCTGGTGCCCCATGATCGAGCCCGCGTGGTGATTGTGGGTGTAAGACATTGGTGTATCGGGTCTTGTAAGGAGACTCCTGTGTGTTGAAGGTTGTGCCGAGAAGTGAAGAACCGTGGAATGGGAAATCTATTAGGTGCCCAGCATATATAGCTGCTTGGGTGAGGTTGGAAAAGCAAAGTAGCCGACCCAGGTATTGGAGAAGCAGTGTGATTAAGTTTGTGTCCGTAGTGGACGATCAAAAATCTGACGCGGCAAGACTGCGGGTGATTTGCTGAATTTCTCCACCCGAGATTGACGAAATCAAGTACCAGAGAAATCTTGAACAGTCTGTGGTATCCGTAAAGGTGTCTAAGTTTTCCGCAGACCGTGGAAACGTTGATACGGTTGTTGCGGGACTTCTTTGTGGTTGGCGAGATGTAAAGGCCGCAAAGGGACCAAGGACTAGGCAGTACTGGCGACAGTCAATGGTTGATTTGTGTGCCGAAAGATATACTGTGGTATCAACGGGAAGTGTATGGATGACGGAGTTCGTCAAGGTGTTGATGCCCGGACGCGATAGAACGGATGTCTTGTCAGACGACAACTGGAGGTGATGAAGGAAGCGTGACTGGTGGGAGGAGGAGATTTAATGCGACGACGAGGAGGTTGACAGTAGAACCCCTGCCACGCGATGGAAACCGGAAGTACCAGGCGTAGATCTTTCCGAGTGGGAGACAAAATAGCAGCAGGGGAGAAGGAAATCTGGGCTGTTCCTGTGTGGAGGGGCAGAGGGAGGACAAGAAGGGGAGGAGGACTGAAGGCAACGGCAGTGGCAGCGCCAGTTAGTGTCTTTGGGTGCGAGGCTTTCTAATCCCTGAGTGGTCAGCAACGATGGGCATTTCCTGTACATACCCACACGCACACCATGTTATTGGTACCGGGCGTGGTATAGGCAGGGTCATCCTACCTGTGGAATGAGTGGCCAGCACCTCTCGGCCCAGGCTTACAGCGGTACCTGAACACTGACACCAACGTGTGCGTGGTGGTTCTGGAAGCCTCAGGAGACACGACTTGGCCCTCGCAGTTGGAGCACGATGCGGTACGTGTGTAGGTTGTTGGATTTTGGATGCGTCGAGCAATGCGTCACTAGGATGGCTCTTGTCAAGGAACAACAGGACCGAAAGGGTTGTGTGCGCGTTAAGGGGGAATTTTGCAACAACGGGGATGGCCAAGAACAAAGTTGGCACGAGGTAGTCGAGATGAAAGGCGGATGACTGATGGGGAAAACGGTTTGTTGATAAAGTGGTGATGTTGATATATGGTAGGCTCTCGGCTGATGTTGGCACTCGAGCTGTAGTCCAAATCCAAAGGCGCGTGGAGTACCTTAAGGAGAGAGAGAGAGAGAGAGAGAGACAGAGAGAGAGACAGAGAGAGAGAGGCGCCTCAGGGGTTCAGTTGCATGAAGGGGGGCGTGTAGTGAAGAACGGGGACGCTTGAAGGAGCAGGAAGTGAACGAGGTGCTTCGAGGGGAGGGGGGTGTTGGGAAAAGAAAGGGCAGGTAAGCTCCGAGGGGTACGGGGTGGGGTGGACGGAGTAAGGCAGAGAGTCGAGAAGCCGATGTACTTTGTGAATGTACCGTGCCACGACAGTGGATTCGGCCTTGCCTGATGCCTGTCTCTGAGAGAGGGAGAGAGAGAGAGAGAGAGAGAGGAGAAGAGGGGCGCAGGCAGTGTACATCATCAGGGCAGGGAGCGTGGCAAGGTAGGATAAGGTAGTGTTGAGCCCATCCATGTACCCTTTTGGAGGGGGGGGCCTCAGATTATCGGGGAATTCGACATGGATCGAAAAGGCGATGACGATGCACAAAGGAACTCCAGGCCCACATCTTGACGCTGGAAGGTCTATACGGAGAAGAGACAGCCATGACTGTGTTACGGACGAGGTTCGACGGCGCAAAGGCAAGAGGGGTACGCTCTCGGAGGAGGGAACCAGTCGGTGATGACTCGATTTGTCGTATGTTTTGCTAGGCTTGGAGAGGATGTTTTGATGTATCAGGATGCAAGATGCCAAATATTCGAGTGGAGGCAGGCCCTGTATGCGGTCCGGAGGGGGATCCTCTGCTGGTGGGCCAGAGGGATTTGTGAGGTACGTGGTAAGAGAAGGGACGGAGAAGGATGAAAGGGATCCCTGTGTTACTCTGGTCTGTGCTTTCAGAGGTTCGAGTCTCTTGGCGGCGGAGGTGTCATCCCTGGTCCAGTCGGGAGGGTCATTTGGCAGCCCTCGGCAAGAAGCGACCGACCAGTCAAGAGACGTACGTGGGTTAGGGGCGGTCAACGAAGCCAAGTTGGATGGACTGGGGTGCGTGGTCTGGTGAAGATAGACGCAGGCAGGCGGGACGGGGAGGGTACAGGATGGAACTGTTGGCGCCGACGTGGTGGTAGTGGTGGTTGGTCTGGACGTCCTTTTTTGGTTTCTTTGTCATTGCTCAACGTAGAGTCGACGACCGGGTGTGTTTGATATGCCGCAAAGGGGAACAAGTTCGATTTGATAACCAAATGACCGCTCTTCGTATACAGATTGCTTACCGCCCTCGCTATATGAGGGCTTGAAGGGAATAGTGGCGTCCCAAGAGAGCGGTCAATCAACGGCCGGACTCTCAATCGCTCCGTGCATCCATGCATTGGATAATATTGATGATAGGAGCTGACCGTGGCGGATGAGAAGCAGCTGAACACGAAGGTGCGGCCCGGCCGAAGGCTGATGCCATGCGTGGTGGTTCGTGATCAGACAGGCGGATCACTCGAGGAAGGCCTCGACGACGACCAACCTCCTTCGCCATTGTGTGGGTATCGAGTGGGTGTTCGAAGTGGAGACTATCTGCGTAAGGTTATGCCAGGGACGGCAAATCGAAAAGCGTAATCGATGCGATATATAGTACAGGGGAAGGGACTTGATGTACAATGCACGAAGCGGTAATTGGAATGAGAAAAGAGGGACAGAGAGAGTAAGAGAGAGTAAGAGTAAGAGAGGTGGTCGGAAGATGGTAAGAGAGGCAACGAAGAATGGGGGTGAGAATGAAGTGGATGCCGGCCTCAAGTGGTGGTGGTGGTGGTGGTGGTGGAGGAGGAGGAAGAGGGAGTGGGAGAAGAATGGGGTTACACTACGAAGCAAGGAGCATGCGGGAGAATCGTTCGTCTGGTATCATGTCACGGCTGCTGCGTTGGGTCTTTCCTGACCGACGACATGTTGGGCATTGTATGTCAATCCGATTGTACTATAATGCTACGGGAGGAACGGTAGGGACAGGCAGGCACGTTGAAACATAGGGAAGGCCCTACCGAACAGAGCAAGGTGGGTAATTCCGGAAAGAGCGCGTTCGGATCGTTCGCGCCGGGTACTTGCCGCGAAAAGAAATGGGAAAGGGGGTATATGTACCTTGGGCAGGTACCTACCGACCTTAGCTCCTCAGAAAGGTACCTACTTCCCCTAGTACCTAGGTACTCTGCAATTGCCACACATGGAGGGAGCGGCTCAGTCTGCGTTGGGCGGTCGATTGCAACGGAAGCTGTGGCTGCATGTGGGGGCTACATGATACACTGGAGTAGCAAGTAGCGTACACTACGCAGTAGAGCGAGAAGGTAGGTACGTGGACACGAGGTACCGTGCGTACCCGTGTAAGGAAGGAGGTAGGCAGTACATGATCCGCTCCCGCGGAGAGCGTTCCCGTTGTAGCCAGGATAGTGGTAAGTCCCGCCGTTAGACGCCATATGCACACAAGTGACTACCTCTTGCCATTTTCCGAGGTACCAAATGGCAGGCAAATAGACAGACGGATCTGATGAGGTGAGGACGGGCCGCCGTGGCAACAGGTTGAAAAGTGACAATTAAGAAGAAGGCAAGTATTCACGACAGAGAAGGGGGGGGGGGGGAAAGAGAGGGAAGGAGGGAAAAGGCCTCTCCTTATTGGGAAAGGTGGCCGTCCGTCTGTTTATCTGCCATGTCCTGTATGCTGCTGCTTACCTAGGTAGCGTGTAGTGGTGCAGGCTCCATGTGTTCGAAAAGGTACCGGCACGCTTACCGTGCTGTGCAAAGGTACATGCACACACACTCGCTCTGCTTCGTCCCGGTTGACCTCGAGCTAAGATGAGCCAAGACAGACGACGCAGCGAAGGGGGATGCGGACTAAGGCACAGAGAGAGAGAGAGAGAGAGAGAGAGAGAGAGAGAGAGAGAGACGGAGAGAGCAGCACAGGCAAAGGATGGGGGTGTGGAACCGGGGCAAGGTAGGCCTGGGCAATCTTCCGGGTGGAAGGGGCCCGCATACAGACATCGCCTCTGCGTTGCGTCGCGTTGCTGGCGATTTGCCTTGCATCTGGCCAAAAAAGAACGATCCCCCCTGCCTCAGGCGAGCTACACTACTTAGTACCTATCCATACACTAGGTAGCTACCTACCCTGCTTGGGTTTTTTTTTCTTTTTCCTTGCCTTGTGCATAGTGCACGTTGAAGCCAATGCCGTTTGCCATGCCATCTAGCATTAGCCGTTGTTGCATTTGGCAGCATTGGATCCGACGCTGACTCCACCCATTCTATAACCTCACATTTCACGTAGTAATTGCCGTTTTCTTCTTTTTTTTTTTTCTTCTTCTTCTTCATTCCCTTAGTTTCATCTTGGTAGGTGGTCTGGGCCCCTTGCCGAGACCCTCAGTTCGGGCCTCAAGCAAGCAATAGCAGCAATCTCTGTTCATTATTCGATTCGGTCATTCTGATATGTGAGAACGTGGTGGAGCACCGCAGGCAACGCCTCCAGTTTGGTGGCCTTTCTCTTCTTCTTGATCCTCCTCCTCCTTCTCCCCCCCTCCCCCACCCCCACCCATTCCTTTCCTCTGGCGCAACCGACTGGTCGAGAGACTCACGTCTTTCCCTTTTCGACTATCGACCCGACTGATTGTGCTGCAAGTCACTGTGCTTTGGCCTTCTTGGAGATGTGAGGGACAAGCTCGGTCATTGACGTTTGGTTTGATTGGCACCCCCCCTTCCCTTCGTCTCCATGCCCACCCCCACTGCTCATCACCTCTCTTTCTTTCTCTCTTTCTCGGCCGGCGCGCTCGCGCTCACCCATACCCTACATCATCCACTTCCATATCGATATGGCATATATCCATACCGCACATTTAGTGTACTGTTTTGCTTGTAAACAACTTTGTGTACCCCCTTCCACCCCCCCGTCTTTCTCCCCTCCCCTTCCTCCTCTTCTGGCCTAGTGTTACCCCCCTTCCTCCCCCCCCCGTTCCCTGACAGGCAAACAAGCGACCAGAGACATGCAAGGCCACAAGGCCATCAGCCACACCCTTCCACCTTGACGGGGATCAATACCCTCGAAATCCCTGATCCCTGCTTCAGTGACCTCGACCCCAGTGCCGTGCCCGGTCCGGAAGGCGACGTATCCACTCATGCGTCTGTGCGGAGCGCGAAGAAGAAGTCAAGGCAGGCAACCAGGCATGAATGGAAGCTTCTGAGACAAAAGCTCGGACGACCGTTGGATGGGCTTGGAAATCGTCGGTTCACTCGAGGAAGGGACGACGGTTGGCTCCTGCCTCTTCCGGTATCCCATAAAGATCTACCGAACGGGCCTGGCGACGGATTACGCGCATGTATCCGTACACAGACAGCTCTTCACGAAAGCGCCCTAGCTCGGCCAGCTCCGAGCATCCCCCCACCCCGCGGCTGGAAGTGGGAAGAGGCACGGTATGAACGTCCATGAAATAGGTTTATTTTCTATACAAAGTAGTAAGGTGGCCCCCAATCACGGAAGCTCGATAAGGGGGGTGAAGTTTGTAGAGAGAAAGAGAGGAACTCGACAGACAGACAGGCAGACAGACAGGCAGACAGACAGGTAGGGAGGCAGCAAAGACCCGTCCATCTACAGCAATGTCCGTGCTTCGCGTCGGGTTTCCCGGGCCCCCCCCCCCCCCTCTCTGCCTGTCGGCCTGGTCTGCGATTCGATTCGATGACAACCCAATGTGTTAGATGGCGACTGCAGCGTACGGGCACAGCACAGAGATTGGACTAGTCTAGCGTCCCGACCATGGCAGAAAACGGTTTTCGAGTGGCATTTCGAGGGTCTCGTGGGGTCTCGAGGTCCCCAAAGCGGCTTAGCTGGCAGCTGTCAGCTATCATCCCGGCCCTGGGCTTCCCTCCAAGTGTGGTTTGCACTAGTACGCCTTGGTAAGGTACCTATCCGTAAGTAGGTAGGTAGGCAGGTAGACATGAGACCAGGTTGTCAACCATCCTCGCCCTACATTGGTACGTATCCCAATTCTGAATAGCGTAGTTGACGACGACGGCGGCAACGACAAGCAGCGAGAGAGGAGAAAGAGAGACAGAGAGCGAGAAAGACCTTGATCTTCCCCAAGGTGCTTCCCACTTTGCTCCAGGGGCCGCCAAGGCAAGTTGTCACAACCCGGAAGGGGTCTTACGGAGGTGGAGGGAGGATATGCCTGCTCGCGGATGTGACTACGGGTTCTGTGATCTGTTCCCGCGCTGCTCCTGCTGTATCCCGGTAGTGTTGAACCCGGACCCGAGCTCCTTCGCCTTTGGACAGATGGGGAAAATGTGGCGTGAGGAGGGAGGAGGAAGGAGTAGGGGGAGGAGGAGGAGTAGTAGTTGTTGCTATGTTTTCTTTCCTTTTTTTTCGTTTTCTTGTTTTCTTTCACCTTCGGTAAGTGCTCTCTCTCCTTCCCCTCTATCGACACGGTGTTTGATCTACCCCGGGCGAAGGGTGACGTTACAGCGCGCGGTGACAAACAGACCAGACCAGACCAGACCAGACCAGACCTCTGTCACCTACCTTGACCTCCGACGTCTGTCACGTCGCTTACACTTACTACGGGTATTCTCCCACCTCATCTCCCCGTTGGCAGCAGGTCCATTCGTCTCACGTCCATAACGAGAAACAAGTCCATCCTCTGTCTCGTGCAATTTCCCAGTGGCAGCCCGTCCGCTCGCGACCAAAGTGTTGAAGATGAGCGTCGTTGACTCGACATCGGCATGGGCACCGGCTCGCTCCTCCTTCCTATCTCGATTGTTCGGCAAATGCTGTGTGCCACTTTCCCAGCATGGGGCCGCGACGTTGGTCCTGTGCCAACTGCCGACCGCTTTGTCCGCCTTCTTCTACGGAGTACTTTCCGAAAGTACCTAAGTACTTACCCAGCCACGACAGGACGACATGGTTGACGAGGAAGGGAAGCCCGAAGATGAAGGCTAGTTTCGGCCGAGTCAAGATAAGGTACGTACTTCTGTCCTCGCAAGGCCCGCCCCACACTTCCCTATCCGGACAGTACGGATTGCCTACTACGTAGTGTACTGCTAGGTACGTAGTCAAGCGCCTGTGATGAAAGGTACATTCCTGGTGATCTTGTATGTAGCTGGTTCATTCTTCTGTTCGGTCAGCATCGGTCCTTCCCGCCCACGCCCCAGGCCACACCCTATTGTCCTTCCAGGTACACACCACCATGACGCTCTCTCCCCCATATGACGAGGCTTACTATCAAGGAAGAACATGATCTCACGTCCGTTCACCCCTTCAAAGAGACACAATGGCATTCTATTCCGATACCCCCCTCCCCCAACATGCCTCCCAACGTGGCATTATCTTCTGTTTCTGACCTCTTCCTCCACGTCTAGGTTTCCTCTTGTTCGACTTAGCAACAGGTCAGTCCTTCGTCCACTGACCCCGGCCCCCTGAACGATACGCCTCCACCATGACCACCACAACGCAACGTTCGACTGCCAACCGAAAGTTTGGTGCAAAGCGATCCCGACGTTGGGCGCCTGTTCCGGCAATATCCGTCCTGTTCTCTTCGGGAGATGCCTCCGTGCTCATAGTGAAGCCAGCGCCCGCTGCTCTGGCCTTGACAAGCACAAAGGCTGGCGGAAGACCTGATGGATGCCCGTCCTTGTTGTCCTCGAGGTCTTCCCTTGAGTATCCAATGGCGACTAGACGAGACGAAAGTGAAGATGCAGGGCCTCACTGCTCGCCAAAGGTGGTTTTTGACCAGTCATCATCCACTAGCATCCGACATGCATCCCCTTCAAACAGGAGCCGCAAGGCTGTGTGTCGCTTCGGGAACTCCTCCTCCTCCTATGTTTCTACCAACTCAAGGCCCCTGCTACTCACTCATCCTCTTCTCCCCCCGCCCCAAAAGACCAGGATTGCGCCGCACCAAAAGTCCGAGGATAGGCGCTGCACTGCGTCCGTTGCTATGCTTCCGGCTACACGACAAGGCTATCAAGGCCTCCAAACCAATTGCGATGTGGGCTAACGTTTCGCCAACGCCTGAAAATCATCCCGGGGTTGCCTTCGAGAAGATGAACAGCCACACAACTCTATTCTATACCCAAGGGCCCCCCTGCACGTCTTTCTCTATAGGCTATAGCTGGCGGGATGGCATCATCCCCCAGATTTGCACCCGCGCCTGCCTAGGTACCAATTACATACTATGTAGTATGCAACGACACCTTGAAGACGAAGGCTTTATTGACAAGCTTCTGGAATAATGCGAAACGCCCCTGCGGGACCCTAGGCCTCACACAAGCAGAACCCCTGCAACAAATCTGCACCAGTAGGGGCTCCGGAGCTACCCGGTCCAAGACAGGACTCTGCGTCTCTCAGCAGCCAGAAGTCCCGATCAGGCCAGGCTTCTTTCGGCCCAAGATGGGTGTTCGCGTTGGCAACTGTTCGGGAGGGGGGCGACACCTTACCAACCCTCTTCATCATGACGTGAGACGGAAGCGACGGCGGCAGACAGCCTCCCTGTGGGTATGACACCATGTTGGCGTTGTGCTTGTGAGCCTAAATCTTCTTGTCGCTCCACTACCAAGCCTGAAATCTGAGCAGAGCGGCCGCGCCTACGGCCTCGCTTGCCCTTGATCCACCTGGATACAAGGCCCTACGAGTCTAGCCCCCCTTCAGATGCTCGTTTCAACGTCTTCCTATGAGAGGGAAAAGACGCATGTCGCAGGGCGTCTGGCATCCCGTTGTCTTTGCAAGCATTCAAAGCCCCAACTCGACGCCATCCACTGGGCTGTGCTCCACTGTGTACAAGTACACGACTTTCACATGGGAATCGGCTCGCCTCCTGTCTCGATCCCAAAGTCAACCAGCCGATTGGACTATTCGGCTCATTTTCGAGACGGATCGCGCCTACGGATGCGTCGCAGGCACCAACAATCTGTACCAATATGCCTCCATTGACAAACGTAACGCGAAGTTCTCCAAGGGATTCCTGGGGGAAAAAAGGTCCACCACCGTCGGGTCTTTCAAGTCTTGATTTGTGGACGGCTATGGTCATCAAGGTCTTGCGGATTACGGCAGTGTCGTGCCCAAGTCGTGAGGCTAACCCCCAATGGCGGCGGGATTGTGGCGTTTGCTCCGTTTTTCGTCTCGTCAACGGACCGTTCTTCATGCGTTGCTGAGAGCTGTGTGGCGTTTGGGCCGGATTTTGCATTTACTTGCCGCCACTCTCTCTGATGTACCGCAAACCCTGGCCTGGATCTTATTCAAAAGACTCTTTTTACCCGAGCGGCGGCAAGTAGGGATACATGAACTCGAGTCACCAATGGCCTGCTAACAAACGTGCGTGTGTGTGTGTTGACCCGCAGTCTCATTTCAAGTCAGCCACCATCCACAAACCGTTGTGGCTTCCTCATGGCAACAACTTGCCGTGCGTCGTGGACAGCGTGGACAGCTCGGGGGTGGCGTAGGCGCCAGCAGATGTCTTGCCTCGAAGAATCTCGACGCAAACGGCCTGGCGCGCCAGGGACGCGAATCGAGCTGTCGGAGACTGTCATTACTCGATACGGATATATACCTCACCTTTCTGTTATTACCAGATATCCTTACACGTGGATTCGGACGAGGTACAAGTGCGAGAAAAAAAATCGTACGATTAGCCACGTTGTACCCAAAGTCGACCAGGCATCTGCAACAGCCAATGGCTCAACTTTATTCAGACGACTCTGCGTTGTGAGGATTTCCTGTCCTGACTCGTTCTGGGCCTGTAACTGAGCGACCACTACTCAGGAACGCGCGGGTACTGCCAGCGCGTCCATGCAACGAATGCTACGTATGTGGCCTAAGACCGTAATTCGTTGCGCAAGACCAGGCTTCCTGGCAAACTCAATCTCGTTTCTAGAGTTTCGCCCAGACGATTCGGCGTCCGGTCACTGGGGACCCATTTCACGAGTCGTAGACTTCCGCTAAAGAAGGGCCAGCTCGCCCTGTCAAACCCCCTAGGGACATTGGGCGCGTGTCACAGGGTCCACTGACGAGGTCCTGAGGCCTGTCATCCGGCGTCAACATGCCAATGTCACGTCAGACTACCGCCTTTGTGGTGGTCGATTTGATGCTGCCGGCAAATCTTCCGACAGGGACGGATGAATAGCCTGGGGGCACTGCCGGGCGTTCTACCGCTTCTAGAGTCTCGCCCTTGACAGAGGTGATAACCCTTCAAACATCAGTAGCCTTCAATGCTACGTGCTGCCTGACAGGCGGGATGGGGGAAATGAGGACTGGGTCATGCGAAATTGTCTCCCGGAGCCCTCCTGTTTGGACAAGACCAAACAGAGAGGGTTTGAAAGGCAGAGGAGAGAATGAGAGAGACCGTGAGCTCGCGCAATGGCTCGTCGGGTCCCACGTCTTCTGCTCATTGCTCGCCCACAACACAATAGCTGTTCTCACTTGCCGACACAAGTATGTCGCCAACGGGTCGAATCTCCGAACCCAAGCCACGACGCCGTTCGAGACTTTCTTAGGCCCCCCCTTGTCGCTATTGTGCTTATGCGCACCCCATGTTTCATGCACAAGTGCTCATGATGGCCGCCGCTCTTGTTTTGGCTATTTTTGGTCTCCCGAGTCGGTCGGTTGCCAACTCGGCGCCTCGCGACGGGAATGGCAATTTCGCTACTTTACGCAAAGCCACGAAATAACAACAACTGCCTGCGCAAAGAGGCATCTTCTCCGGCAGAGCTTGCATCATTGTCGGCAGTACTCGAGGACTCGAGCACCATACAGCAAGGACGTCACTAAGCAGAGTTGGACGTCCAGATCTGGATTTGTGTCCACGCCCATCCCCATTCCCCCCCCTTACCTCGACGAGTCGCTCGGGCAGATGTCGGCAGTGCGCCAGGAAGTTCAGACGAATGGTTGGACCAAACGTGACCTTAATGCGGAGTGCATATGGCGAAACAGACGACGCCGTGCACACCACTCATCACTCTCACTCTGCCCGGACCGTCACCGTCACTCAGCGCCCGACGGAGTGGATGGCTCTACGGATAGTCGCCTCTCATCTCGTTCAAGACTGTACATCTTTTTCAAGAAGATGGACACGGCTTTGGTGTCCTTGTCCGGTACGGCCGAATGCAGCCTGGCGTGGGGGACGTCTGTCTATCTTTTGCAAGTCACCTTGTGTGCGGCCGCTGCTGCAACCCCGGGGGTCGGTCGGCCGGTGTCAAGCGTGCATACTGCACATGCATGATGTGCGATCGTTCGTATGCCCACAACAACTGTCAACTACATCAATCTCGCGGCCGGCTTTGCAGGCCGTCTCGAAATTACTCAGGCCTTTTTGGCACTACTCCCGAGCCCCCCCCTCCTCATGGCAAGGCACTTTGAGCCCGGAGACTAAAGTTCGACCAGAACTCACCTAACCATTTCCAGAGGACTATCCTTGCTTTGACGTCGGCACGTCGGGCGGGACGCGGATCGCCAGCAGTTGGCCCGGCTGACTGATGCGCGGATGCCCTGTTCAACCAATCCTGACTATGTCCGCTGTTACCAAGGCTATCCTGGACAGGCGTTAAACAACGCACCCAATATTGCCGGATACCCCTTGACCCTCCCAGGTTTTCTTGCCCGGCTTTCAAGACAGAGTGCTGGGCGACCACACTATCCGTACTGCATTGTAGCAAGCCACATCCCTCGTGGTGTGCATCCCCCAGATCCCATAACCATGTACCCTGGCATGAATGATGCTTCGCCTACAGACCCTCTGCCCGGCACACCCCACCTTCATCAATGATCCCCAGGGCGGTCCTCGGCCCCCGTTACTTCTTCTGCAAGCGATGGACCATGTGGCGGTATCCTCCAGCCTTGTTGAATAATCTTGCACTGCAAGTCCAAATCCACCGGATCTTCCTTGACCATCCCCTCTCTTCGACAAGTGACAAATCCCGTTGTGACAAATCCCGCTGATGACACTCGGAGATTTATTTGTTTTGTTTCAATAGCCGTTGGGCTACTCATGAGCCTCAGTCCAATACAACTCCAAACTGTGGTCTTTTCCACAGACAGCGCCATTGCCGGTCGCTGGTGGGACGAGACGTATCGTGTTTCTGGACTGCCAGCCAAGGTAGTTTGACTATTCATTCCACTCTGGAAGGGACTGTTGCATTCTTGCGGCGGTTCGTCGAACCGCGGTTACATCGTGCCGAGACTCGGTGGCCCAACACATCAATAATGTGCCAACAATCTCAGCACTCCCATGTCATTGCCCGCATAGTCAGGAAGCGAGGATTGTCGTTTTCTCGGCTCTGGTGGGGAATCATACGCGACTTGACCAAAGCAAGGTATCGAGTTTGGGTCGTTGTGGTCCTCCGCCTTATGAAAATTTCACAGAGCGTCGTGCCATGGTCCTAACCGAGGAGTGCAAGGTCAAGTTCATACACCACCATGCGGGGAAGTAGGATTCAGCACGGCGATCAACCCGTACTCCCCCCTCGAGTCATAGTCATAGCGTTGGTCCGCGGGAAGATCATTCACGGGAGCGAGTATATGTGTTCCCAATTATTCGAGATTTGAGAACTGGGAGTTCCCAGTTACAGCGTGAGAGGGGGGGGGGAAACGGTCGAGTCCTCCAGAGGCCGGAGAGAAGGGCCACTTTCCCGACAGACTGTCAACGCGCGTTTATCCATTGGCTGCCTCTTCATGTGGCGAAGGGGCTTACATTGGCTCTCGTCCTTTTGCATAAAGTTATGCCATGCTGTCATCTCGCCAAGGGGGGAGGGGAGGTCGGCCGCCTACTTTGGATAGGAATGCTCCAGTAGGTGTCTCTATTCAGTACGTTCCCACTCGGCCGTGTTGGTCGTCACTCGGGTATGCAGGCAGTTTCGAATACTGTCTAGATGATTTGATTTTCCAGGGGGAGACCATGTTAGGAAGGGGCAAAAGCCGGTAGCCGAAGTAACCTCACACCCCCTCCCCGCAAAGGAATGGGCTGATGATTACCCTCTTCAAGTGTGACGTTGGCGGTGCGATGAAGATGGGACATATGGAGAGCAGCGGTCAACTCATTAGTGTAGATGAAAGCAGCTTCGTCATACTCCGTGGACACAGATAGATAGATGATCGATGTGATGAGCGCCCCCCTTCCCCTCCCAGGAAGCAGATATGGGTCTGAAGGCAGTGGCGGTGCATAGACGTGAGGTTCTTCCGCCACGAGCGCATCCCTCCGAGACGCCGAAGCTACGTAGTATATCCGCCACACGTGGTGTGCGTCGAAACCACCCGGATAGCGCGATAGTGCTGTGCCACGTCTGGGACGCACTCTGTTGTAAGACGTTTAGCGTGAGGGCGGGACACCATGAGGACACGCCTCGCTCGGGGCCGTAGAAGCACCGTTGCTGGCTCGTGGTTCTGTCAGGAATCACAAAAACCCTTTTAGGGGCGCTTGGCTTTTGGGTTCTTGGTCGGGTGTAGGTCGCTACCGTGGGTCGAGGAAGGTCTAAGGCTGGTCATTCGTTCATCCTGAGCCCCCGAGTGGCCAGAGAGGCATGAGAGGGCGCCCAAGAATGGTGACATGTTGGATTAGTGAGGGATGGCAGATGCAGTAAGGGGGGGACTTAGAAGGACCATAGTCTTTGCCTTTGTGGTGGCCGTTGTTAGTAGCGGGAGTTGAGAGAGAGAGAGAGAGAGAGAGAGTCCGGAGTATACATATGATCTAGAAGCCCTTCTCCTGTTTCCTGCACTGGCCCATCTACTGTGATTTTGAGACCGTACGGAGTGAACCCGGCACGACATGATACTGCGAGTATTCGGGGAACGGACCTTCGAATCGCGACTATAGCATCGACAGTAACACTTGGGGAACTGCCCCCCCCCCCCCCCCCCCCCCCCCCCCCTGCCATGTCGATCATGCTTTGGGAAGAGGGACAGACAGACGACAACTCCAGACGGGGGTTTCCGTACGACACTCCCAGCATCAGGCAGTATTTGTTCGGACGACAAAAGTCAGGGGGTGGGAGGAGCCATGGACGAAGAGGATTACATACGCTTGGGACAGGAACGAAGACCGAGAACCATCACGAAACGATCCGAGTCGAACGATACATACATACAGGAACAACACGGGATAACAAAGGAGGAGAAACTACAGAAGAAGTTTAAAAGAGAAGGTTAACACAAAAGGGGCGGAAGAATCTGGGTTGATACTGGTTCCGCGTTGAGAAGGGATGGGATAGTTCAATGGCAAGAGTGCAATTAGCGGACATTTACTCGACAATACCGAAGCTCGCCGAACGACAAGACGAAGACGACGTCTACGATGAACCTTTCCCCCTCTCCCGATGACAAAACGACACAACGACACGAACGAGTATACCGAACGAAGATAAAATACTGTCTAGCGTCTATCGTTGTTTCACTCGGCCGTTCCGTCTGTCGGCGAGTTCTTCTCTCTTTGTGGAAAGGAAAGATAGAAGGGGTGGTGAAAGGGGAGAGGGGGGGTGTCGACGTCCACGGAACTTGCCGCGCGTATGGCGATCGTCTTGGGCGCTCTTTGGGAACCGCTCGGGTCGAGAGAGTGTCCAAGAGGGAACGTCTCGACAACAAACTTGTAAAACCAACTTGGTTTTCGCTTTTCCGATGTTATCCTCTTCTTCTCCCCGATGGCGTACTTTGGTATTCAGGTCGCTGGGGTCTGGTCTACGAAGAAAGAATGACGGGAACCTTTGGGAAGGTTGTTTGGGACTGGAAGCACGTAGTTGCAACCCGTTTCGAATTGCAGAGCATCCCAGGAGAGGCGTCCCGACAACTTATAAACCTCCGAAATCTTGCACAGACGGTAAAGAGTCAACGTCTTGGTTCGGTTTTGCTATTGTTCTCCCGATACTTCCCCCATAGGACTCGGGCCCGTTGGGTTTGATCTACGGAAGCGAGACGGCTGGCAGCATTTTGGTTCCATTATGGCATTTTGGCTCCTGTCCCTTGGTTTCTTCTTTATCACCTCTGGAAAGCGTGACGAGTGGCCAGACACACGCCCTCTTGATTTGAGATCTTGAGACGCATTGTTCGGCCGAGTTGCTTTGTTTGCGGAGGAACACAGGGCTGACGTTTGGTTCTTCGCACCACACACACACACATACACACAGACAGGGTACCGAGTTCAAAACAACACAGTCCGATAAACCTATAACCGATTTCTTTCGAAACGAAACGCCCTGCCCTCTGCGACCTTACCTCCGAGGGGGATTGTCCCTTGATACTATAGACTCGAGATATATCCTGCTTTGTGGCCGGGCGAGCCCGGAGGCTAGCGAATGTAGCCTCAGCACCGTCCCTCGAACCCCCCCTCCCCCCTCGTCCTCCTCGAGCCACGACCGCCGTGCTCAACACGATAAGAGCCTGAATATTCAAATGGAACTATAACACGACCGATACCCTGTAAACATGAACTATAGCGGAAGACATATCAATAAGGGGCGTTTTGCTATCAGCCATGGGGAAAAGGGGGGACGGCGGACCATGGTCTGTGTTTGGAATGGGTCAAAGCTGGCGGACAGACGACCAAAGTCTCGATTTTCCCACCGGGAGGTCGCTGGTTCGATTTGAGATTTTTTCAAGTGGAAAATCCGCAAACAACAACGTTTCAGAGCCATCCAGAATGCCTAACCGAGTGGTTCTTCCCCGACTTGGGCGTCGTCCGGGTCTGTATGTCCGCTTCGGATCCGTTCGGGTTTCGCCGTACATTCATCGAATTTTGGATCGACGTGATATGCGACGAGTTTCCGTTGCACTTTTTGCTTCCCTCCCGAGCTGAGGCTGTTTCGGGAGTTCACTGGCAGGCTGGGACCCGAGGCACTTGACCTTTTGCGAAGCCCAGATCAATGGGAGCGATGCGCATGGCGCGGGAGAAGCCCCAATGGTAACCAACACCGGTTCCTCCGGTCTGGCGTGTTGGAATCTCGGCGTTTCACGTCATGTCACGTCCCGGCCGCCCTGCTTCCTATCTTTTCTGTCTCTTTCCATCCTGCCAACGTTCCCTTTGCGTGTTTGCCCCTTCGAGGCACGGTCTACTAGCCAATGGAGACTACACAGTCATGTGACATCAACAGCTGAGGCATTTGAGGCTCCTTCTTGGACGGGTTTCAAAGTCCCGCGGATGAATAGCAGCCCTCGACCGTCAATGGCTATGCTTGCCATGTCCGTCATGCACCTATGCGATCTCCTGGCTTGCTGGCTAACCCCCCCTGATGCCGCGCGTTCGATACTGCGAATACCCAAGTGTTTGCCCCCAGGTTTCCTCCCATTCTATTTGCAACAGTTGGGGATTCGACCTGGACGCCTCGCCCTGTGCCTGTTCCCTCCGGTTGGTCCATCGGAGCGATACTGGTGTAGCCAGGGGTGGCGGGACTCGAAGCCGGTTGTTTATCCAGTGCAAAATAGCGAGGCTGAGCCATGTCTTGAAACATGCGCAACTGCGCCGTTGAGTGTACTTGATATGCTTTGTTACTATCCCCGGGTCCCTGGGTCGTCCCCCCAGCAAGGGACCGAGTCGCTGGGATTCATGCGAGCGTCGTTCTCTTCTCCTTACGTATTGTCATTCTCTATGAGTCTCCCGTGGCTTCTGCATGTCTGGTCCCGGGTATTTTCCCGGTAATTATCTCCAACGTGACCTGATATCGACTTCCGGCAGACCTTAGTAGGGTACGAAGAAAACCAGGCTTATATTGCTATCACTTCATGTACGGGTCCCGTATTCATACTGACCAAAGCCATGCCCGATTTCTTTTGTCGTGGCAAAACGTGTTCCGGTCGTTGGCGTGTGATTAACAGCTCCCATCCCACTTCTTTAGATGTCTCCCGCTGGGGACACTCTCCGCTTCTTGGTTAGCCAAGACGGCTCCAATGACTCGCATCTTTCTGGCAACCAGCCATGCTGTGACTGTACCTCGTGGCATCAAAGAACGCCGGTGATACCTGGTACTAGTGGATCTATTGTGTTTGGGTCATCATGAAAGGGGGCTCGACCCTTTTTCCTAGTCGAGCTACTCGATAGTGCTCTTGTATCACTCCAAGTTGTTGACCGTCTCAAGACCAAAAGCATCAGACGACAAGATACACTCTGACCGTGGCTATCAAGTCCCTAGATAGATGTGTCTGAGTCCCGACCTCGACGTTGAGATAGAGAAGGATCATCGTCAAGGATGAATGAGAGCTGTATGGCCGTTCGCTTATGGTTTCAATGGTTCCCCTTCACCTTGCACTCATGACCGTTGGGGAGCCACTGCCAAGACTTGATGCTACGGTGCACGGTGGCTAGAGACCCTCTGCGTGATGGTGCTCAGCCCCAATCTTATGCGTATATCGATGGGTTTTCAGGGATTCAAAAGGGCGGAGAAACACTGTCTGACGCGGGCGGTACAGCTAGCCAAGGGCTTCCCAATGCCATGTCACAATCCAAGTAGTTTGTCACCAGTCCGGGGTAGTTGCGTTCCGAGCAGAGAAGCACACGACCCCACAGGTGAAGGGAAATACACTGTTATCTTGTAGATCTGACGAGGAAACTCTCGTAGGAGTGGAGAGCATATCGTGAATCTCGCTGAGGGCCAATTGGCTGTGCCAGGCTGTAAAAGCTGTAAATATCGGTTTCGTAATAGCCGAGACTAAATTATGGCGATAATATACTCTCATTTAGGAAAGGAAGGTCTGCAATACCATATTGCTTCTGTACTGAGGAGCACCGTTCATATACTGTCATTAGTTCTCGAAAGGCATAAGTCAAAGCACCCACTTTTCGGTCACCCCTGCATTTCGGTCACCCCAAAAATGATACTATCACAACCACCACTACCACTTTATTCACTTT
>JASUDE010000371.1:12073-47578 GCA_034509685.1 Colletotrichum cereale | reverse complement strand
GATGTTTCGTCTTGTACCGATTGAAGTGCGGGGTAAAAATGGGCACTTTTGTGGGTCACCTGTTTTTTGGCGTCTTGCAGCAGTCAATGGGATAGTTGCAAACTCGTATGTATAGTGCAAGCTCGGAGGTATGTTGCATCCAATCTAACGAACACAGGGGGTTCATCTCGAATGTAAAGGGCACCGCCAATGCTGCAGCAAGACCGCCATGCGGCTTCCCATTGCCCGCGACGGATTCATCTACCGCGATGGATCCATAGCTCAGTCAAAACCGTGAAACCGCTGTGAACTACAATAGGGTCGCGAGAGATGCCGGGAGCACATCTCGCAAGTTGTGTGAAGCCCGAAAGAGTCTAGTTGACAGCCAAATCTCTCTGATCTGGCAGGATCTTATAGTTGGAGCCTGGCAAGTTGCGGTCGTCAAGCAACAATCTTGCCCCAACCATTAATTATCATCACCCTGTTTCCTTCTGGAAGCGGCGCAGCTCTGCTCCTATCTCAATCTCACCCAAATAGAGCGCGAGTTCCATTGGAGTCTTCGGCTCCTCCAACTTATACAATCTACCGACATATCCCTCGCTGGTCTTGACGGTCGTAAGCCTGAGGTACCCATCACACCGGCCTTCGGTTTCGCAGCCTGCCTCGAGAAGTCGGGAGACGGCCTCCAAGTACCCGTTCGCAACCGCGAGATGCAGCGGCTGGAAGAAGGCCCCGTCGCCTGTCCCGTCGCCTGTCGTCCAACGATTTACGTCTGCCTCGCGGCCCTTGAGCAGCGCAACCATGCAGTCCGTCGATCCGTACAGACAGGCGAAGTGCAGAGGTGTCAAACCGAGTGCCTGGGTAACGTTGTCCACTGCCGCACCCAAGAGAAGCAAGGCATCCACGGCGCGCCTCTCACCAGCCATGACAGCTGCGTGCAGCGGGCTGCGGCCGTAGTCATCGCCCACGTCCAGCAGAGCACCTAGATTGACCAGCTTGAAAATCACTTCCGGGTGACCTCCGCACGCAGCGTGGAACAAGACTGACCGCCCGGCGTCGTCTCTTGCGTTGATCTGGCGGCTCGTGTCTGTCAGGCTTACCAAGGCCTCGAGCGCCTGTAAACTCCCTGTCGCAGCTGCTCGATGTATGGGAAGCTCGCCCCGAGAGTTGATGTGCGGAAAAGACTGCGACCCGAGGAAGTCTTCTTTGATGTCCTCGATAAGCCGTCGTAATCTTTGACTCGCCCAGCCCGACGGAATGTAGGCTGACAAGAGGTGCAGTACAGTGTCCAGCTTCCGGGTAGTGAACTTGTGAAAAATGTCTGGATTCTCCGCGAGTTCGGACGGCGTCAGATCTGGTTCCCCTTCCCATGCAACCATGCTCGGACCTGGCCCTGCCTTCTTCGAATACAGTTCTCTTTCCTCTTCTAGCATATAGGCAGCGAGGTTGAAATGTCCATTGAGAACCGCGAGATGGATTGCCATGAACCCACTTGCGGTTCGACTAGTCGTGTCGGCGCCAAGCCTCGTCAGCGTCTTCACCATGGACTGGGACCCAAACGTCGCAGCCCAGTGCAGAGCACGAAACTTGTCAAACTCCTTTGTTTCCATCTCGATAATGCTCCAGTTTTCCTTTACCAGGTTCTGGACCATCCGGTCGTCTCTTGCTCGAACGGCGTTCAGCAACGCTGCATAGGGCCTGTACCGCTCGATCTTCACGGCATGGATCTCGCTGCCAAAACGGATCGCAACGTTTCCAGAGAACCCGGTTCTGACACCAAATCGGGTCTCTGCAACAGGGGACAGAATGTCTGAGAATGTCTCCTCATAGCAACACCGCTGCGTGGCTGCTGTGATTTCGTTGAATGTTGGGGCGGGGTCGGGATTTTCCGTCAGCTGCAGGAAGTTCGTTTCGACAGTCGAATCCTGGCTGAGAGCTATGCTGAGTTCCGACCTTGCAGAGACCTCCAGGAGAATGAAACGACGGCCCCTCCGCTGGTACTCCTGTGTGTCGATGGTGATATAGCCTAGTTCCTTGGACGCTTGGTAGGAAGCTGCTTCTGATCCATCGGAAATGTGAGGAGATTTCAAATAGACAGATTCGAGGCTATCTCCAGCATGTGGGTGCTTTTCATGACACACTTCCCACCGTCCTTTGACGCGATGAAGCCCGATCGCCACGTTAAACACAGAAGCGTAGCCAGGTTCGTCCGACTCAAACCGTAACACAGCAATCGTACGGCCTGACTGCGGCTCTCTCGTCCGTATCACCGATAAAGCGGCATCCCACCTTTCAGGGGGGTGCGCGCCATTGATGAAAAATGGAACACGTCCGTCATCCTTCATCCCCGCTGTTTTTGGGTATTTACTCATGACTCTGAGCTCTGGGAGTGCATAAAACGGCTTTTGCCTGACATAGATACTTTCGTAGGATCCCCCGGCTTCATCAGACTGCTCTTGAGGAAGTAGGATGACCGAGCCCTCTTTTGAGTTGACCCGGGCGAACTGGTCACTCCAAAGCCTCCGCAGGATGATGCGAGGGCTCAAGTCCGTGCCGGAAGACGCAGAATCTAAGACAAGACAGTCAAGTACAGCATAGTACTCATCGGCTTCTGGTCGTACGGGAATGAGAAGCATGTTTGTCCTAAGACCTTGATTGGTGACGCTTGCAGGCGAGCTCTCATGGGATTCTGAGGGAGGGAGGGGCCGGACATGGCCAACTTCCACTTGGGAGAACGAAGTTGGCGATTTCGCCAGGAGACCGAAGAGGTCGTCCGAGCTAGGGGAACTGTCCGGAGACAAGCCCCATAGGAATAAAGATTGGTCGTCTGTTTCCTTGAGGATCTCCTCCTGTAGACGAACGAATGAACGCTGGCCCTCTCCATAGAGCAGAGGCATGTTAACGTTGAACAGACCCATCATGCAGTACGCGATATCTTCTGGTCGTGTCGTTTGCCGTCGCGCGGCCCATCGCATCTTGTTGGCGACGCTGACGTCAGCCAACGACGTTGTACCCGCGAGGACCTGGAGATGAATCCCGGTGATCTTGGCAACAAGTTCGCAGAACGTGCTCTCGGAACTTTTTCTGCCTATGTAAGACCAGTTCCCGGCGTAGAACTCGACCGTCTTGGGCGCGATGAGCTCCTGCAAGGTCCACCCTCTCGTAAACCAACGGCTGTTCTGGAAGCTCGAATCCTCGGAAAATGGGTCTTCCGCGTCCACGGGCTGCACGTCGGATAGGTATGCATAGCACACGGCTGCGTTTTGGTACCAGCGGTACATGGAGTTGATGGATTCCGAGAGCTCGGCGCTGCTTGTCTTGTCGATGCAGCAAGTATCGGCCCAGAGATAGCCGTATCCGTGGCTCCTGGCCAGGTCAGCTGCATCCCGTATCTTTTGCATTCCGCTTTTTGACCGGATGTCCTCGACTCCGTCTGCTACAGCCGGGCTCTTGGCCCCATCCGAGGCTGAACCGATGGCCTTGAAGCTCTGGAAGGTCACCTCGTCGCTGCCCCACGTATGTGACAATATAGCATAGCTGTGACGAGGGTCACCTTGCACCTCAAGGAGCTCGAGGGTCCCGGTATCGATAAGCCACATGATGGGTGAAAATTATTTTCCCGGGCGGCAGAAATGCGCCGAGTTGCAACGGGTAAGCAATGTCGTCGTCTGCTGATGTGAAACAAGCACGCAAATGGCGTCCAATCGGGTCCTTTTGCCTTGCAAGATGATCTGATTGGGTCGGTGTTACCAAGCTGATGTGGATCGTCAGCTTGATATGGCTAAATTGATATCATGCTCTAGGGCTGTGGAACACTTGATGTTAAGAGACATTCATGACAACAATATAATCAGGCTTGAAGCCTTTTGTCCGTTTTTTATTTCTATTTTCTTAGTTATTGGAAGTGTTGCATATGCTAGGGGCTCATTTATAACAATTTTGAACCTATAATGAAGACAGGAAGACGAATGTTCCAGTGTGGAGATGTCCATAGGGGGCGGTGAGAAGTAATTGTTCCTTTATCTGTGTAATCAAGTGTCACCTTGTGTTAAAAGATCCTAGTAACACCCGCCTGACCAACAAGCTTAACGAGTGATGTGAGAAGAGTACGAGCATCTAAATCGGGACGCCAACTTCTCATCATGCCTCCATCCTCTCCAGCACGCTGGCGTCCGAAGCTTGCCAGGGAAACGTTTGCTCAAGCGAGCGAATCAGCTTTTCGTGATGCGGTGATCTGGGCTTGATCGACGTCTCAAAGTGCGCAGGGTGGCTGATGACACCGGGTCCGGGCTCGACCTTCGGCTCGATGACTTTGCCATCGACGACCTTTTTGGCAATATCGAACACGGCCAGCGACTGAGCGAAGGTGAGGAACATTGAGTTTTCGGCAAGGACCCTTCCCGGGCAGATTCGTCGGCCGAATCCGAACGACAGCTTGCGTGGGTCAGGCTCCGGTTTTCGATCCTGGCCTTCCATGAACCTTTCGGGCCGGAACTCCATGGGATTCTCGTAAACGGCAGGATCGTGAGTAAACCACCTAGATACATACACGATCGTCAGCATCATCCGTGCCCTTCTGAGAAACACCGTCCGGGCGACGGCTAGGTTTTGAGGATTGCCCACCAGATGTTGGGCATCACGATCGCCATTTTGGGGATGCGATAACCCCGATAAGTCGTTTCTTCTGAATTTGCATGAGCAATGCCCATGGGACCGATGGGATACCATCGAATGGTCTCTTTCGTAAGAGCATCAAGATACGGTAGACTGTCGCGGTCATCTAGATTGGGCAATCGCTCGCTTCCCACTACTCGGTCAATTTCCTCTTGTGCCTTCTTCTGCACATCGGGAAAGAGTGTCATGGCCAGATAAAATGCTAGAATGGCTGCAAAGGTCTATCGAGTGTTAGCTTTTGTGTTACAGAGCGCTGCTTATCAGCAAACCACGTGTATAGTCATTTGGGCCTTACAGTATCCGATCCACCTTGGTACAGAGACGAAGCGCTCCATTTGCTAATATACTTATCCTCTGGCGTATCTTTGCCGAGTTCGATCAGACGCGAGAGGTATGACAAGCGGTTCTGGCCCTGCGCCATTTGGTGCTCGACAAAAGCATATGGCCTTTCAACGCATTCCATGAGGTTTTTGGCCATTCGCTTCGCCTCTCTCTTCCAACCAGTCCCAGGAAACCATGACGGCACGTAGCGTACTATCAGCCGTCAACAAAAAGAATCACCACTCTCTGAAGCTATCACGTGTAATAAAGAAAGGAGAAGAAATGGAAATCAACGTACAGATAGGTAAACTGTCAACCAGATGGGCTCCAGGAACACCCGCCCGGGCGAATTCCTCCATCAATCTCGTCACCGTGGAGAGGAGAGGATCCTCTTTAAAGTTCTCGGTCTTGTAGCCGTAGACCAGCTGGAGAATGATCGAGCCAACCGCCCTGATGAGACTTGCCCATTAGTCTTCCAAGAACCATCATGTCTTCCCGATGAAAAATCACGTTGACTGACTTTTTGGTGTGGAACTCCAAGTTCTCCGGATCATTCGATACCTGCAGGAGAAAGTGGGCTACTTCGGCCTCTTGTATCTTGTCGAACTGGCTTGCTGCCGCTCTCGTACCGATAATGCGGGAAAAGTTCTTGCGATGCATGCGCAGTGTCTCATTGTATTGCAGCCCACCGGTGCCATGACCGGATCCGGCGCTGACCAGTGTCAGAAAAACCGCCATGGAGAGTAGTGTTGCACAGATGGAGGATGAAGATTGTATTGTCATTCTCCAGGACATCGCGCGCTTACTGTTTGAGGAATTCTAGGCTCGGACGTCCAGAAAATGTCAGAGACTGCTTTTCAAAAATTTCAAACGCAACCTGAGCGTCGTTCAGGATTATGAGTGTTTTGCCTAGTATGTTGACGCAACTAATGGGACCTGTGAGAGATAAATTTCAGCCAAAGCCTACGGTATTCGAAGCCGCTGTTCTATCTCTGCGAGGCCGCCATTCGGTGCTGTTCATACCGTACAAGTCTTTGTGTTTCACCCAATGATGAGCCTGGAACGTGCCCGGAGGAGGCATGTCGCGTATGTTTCCCACGAGAGGGAGACCTTTTGGGCCGGGCGGCAAGGGAAGGCGCCTGGAATTGGTCCTTGCTTGCAACAACTTGCCCATAGCATAAACGACGACCAGGCCGAGGCTAAGTCCGACAAGCAACGAAAGTTTTTCCATGGCGAGGGCTTGTAGGGACGTTGAACAGAATGGTAGGCGATAGACCCAGGTTGCCTGGGAGTTGCAACCATGTGTACTTATATGGAGATAGGTGTCTTGATGTAGACGTACACCTAATGTTCTTCTTGGAAAAGGTTATCACACGGATCTTGCCACGTGACACCGCTTTTCTATGCAAATAAGCTTTCTCTTCAATATCTGCCTTACTCTATAATGTAACACTAGATAGAAGGAAGAGCGTGATCGCGTAACTGAGCACTTAGTTAACAGAGGTAACCCAGTATAGAGATACATAGGGTTACGGTTAACTAAAGTTTACTGCTAACTGCATGAAAGTATAATTGTTACTAACATTCCTGCTGGCAACCGCCTCCTATGATTACAACACCTGCTTACTATAATTACAGCACCTGCCTACTACCTACTACTTAACGCTATGTGAAGTTCAATGAATGTCAGAAGTATTATTAAGAATTTGTATAGGGAAAGAGGGGAATCGGGCCTAAATCAGGCGACAGAAAGTCCGTAGCCAATGTCAACAAGATAGAGTTCTGCAGTAACAAACTGTAACGATGATGCTCCCTCCTGTTTAGGCCTAGTGTGACACAATTTGAGTTCAAGAGGTATTTATGGGTTTCGTTATTTCACATTTGACCTTTCTCATCTCATATTTAACCCTTAACCAAGTGCTAAACAAGTTACCGATTACGCTCGAAATAAGCTACTTTTAACTATATAAATTGCCCGCTAAGAGATACTGCTTTGTAATAAGGGTTTAGTTAGAAGCTTATCGCCTGTCATCTGTAGTCAGCTTGTTCTCTCAGCAGGATCGGTCAACATAACTTCGCCGAGGGTCAGAACCGGAGCACGTAGTATTGAGGGAAGACAGATTGATTGGTTCGCAACCGGTCAAAAAGCCAGAGCATCGCGCGTGCCCTTCACATGGTCCCGTTTTTCAGCCGCTTTGTGATACACGGTCGGCGCGCATAAGCTTAGCAGCCCTCTGCAAGTCCGTCGTCCACCCAATTTCGTACGAAAACTATGTCGTCATTCCGATGGAGAATATACGGCACTCCGGAGACCTCCAGACCTTTTGATCCAGGCTATTGTAAATATTGAACCAACTCGCCTCACCTAGAATACAGTTTTTACGTTCTGATGTATGTCACAACGTTGAGTAGAATCCAGAGTGGTAGCGGCATATTCGTTTGATATCGCCGCCCAAGTGCTTTTGGGGCAATTGGGCCCTTGAAGTGAAAAATGACGAAGATCCGTAAGTGCTTCCAGGGGGGTCCTGCAAATGAGGTCACAGCGAAAAGAGATGCTGAGTGTATTAATGCATGTTGTTCGAACAGCATTATCACATGCCCGTACGATACCCATGACTTGACTCATGAGATAAGAGTGCACAGACTGGATACTCAGCACTCGGGGGATTTCCAGGATGACTCCGGCAATGCTGGCTCGTACTGACTCAATGATCTAGACGTTGACGTATAAAGTCATCGTACGGAAGGCAACTCTAGTTAGAAGAGATAGACATTGCAATACAATCTTGGCCAACCCCATACTTTTATCCGATGTACAATTGTAGCGTCGGACTCTCCAAGGTAAGAGAGTCCAATCAACACATTTGGATAATCTTTTGGCAACATTCTAAAGGCAGCTATGTCTTGATCTTCAGAGGTGTATACAGTTGTGGTTTGTTAGTGAGGGTGGCGATATAGCATTATGATTGCAACACAACATCAACCGGAAGAACTGAAACTTCTGGTACTGGGTCACTAATAAGAAAGTCAGGGAGGCAAGGCTCTAGCGTAAGCACCAAATGTATCAACTCTTAGGAGAAGACCTACCATAGCATATACGCAAGTGCATACTCTAAACGTAGATGAACACATATTGCTAAATCTTTGTATTATTGGTCTCCTGAATGATCATGCTAGCACTTCTGAGTGCAAAAGAAAAGCTTTCTAAACATGTTCCGTTCCCAAAGCTTCCATATACCAAATTCGCCGCATAGAAAGAGCGTGCTCCACTCAGCTCCATATCTCATTTCTTCCTCAGGCCTCCTTGTTGACCTTGATGACAATTCTCTTAGTTGGGGTAGACAGATCAGCGCCAGTGTCACCCTTGTCATCACCAGGCTTCTCAACGAGAAGCTTCTCAGTGACACCAACACCTCCGGTGTGCTCAGCGACCTCCTTGAAGGCTGTAGACCTATCCTCCTCGACCTTGACATTGGCAGGGTTTTCCATAGTCAACGGCATCTTCTCGAGAGTGCTCTTCTGGGCACTGGAACTCTGAGCCATGGAGACATCATTGTCTTCCTTTGTGACTGGCAGCTTGGTGACAGCATTTGTGAGAGACTGTACGCCCAAGGACAGAGAACGGGCCTCAGCCAAAAGGTAGGTCAAGGCAGGGTTCTTGTCAGCATTCGTGTCTTCGATATTGCCAGCCGACGCCGTGAAGGTCATGACCATTCTGTTGACGGTGACTGTGCGACGCATAAGAGTCGAGTAATCCGCTTTGGAAACGACCATGTGGCCCTTAGGAACATCAAAGAGCTGGTTGACCTTGGTGTTGTCTGTAGTAGATCCATCTTTGTACTGGTGTGTCTCTTTGTTTGCGGATTTGGAGAAGTTACTGAACAACACTCTTTTGGGATTCTTGATCTGAGACTTGAGTCTGTCAATTTCGGCTTTGAGTCGTCGACCACTGCTGCCGTGGACAGCCATAGTCTGTGGCTCGAGATCGGAGTCAGACTCATCCATCTTGTGCATTGCATTGTCCTGGTCCAACACCTTGCTGGGCGTTCTGTCCGGAGTCTCAGGGAAGGTCCTGAAGATGGGCTTGGAAGACTCCTGCGCACGCAATCCTGTCTTCTTGGGAGTTTTCAGATTGGTGTCAATGGACTCAGAAGTAGTTGGCTTGATCTCGCTCGGATTGGTAGCGGCTGCCTTCTGGCGCTTTGCTGGGGGAGAGCTTGTTGCGGCTGCGACCTTCCGCTTGGTCGTCTTTTCAGGCTGATGGGTTGCCTTTGCTTCCTTATTGAAGTCTGAAGAAGCAGAAACTTTACCCTTTGCGCTTGGATCGGTGTCAGGGCCAGTTCTTTTGCGGCCGCAGGGCTTAGGAGCGATGGCAGGGATTGGGGAGGACTCGGTAGCTTTGCGGCGACGAGGCATAGTGAAACGTTGGCGCAGGATGTATTCAGAGCTTTCACAATTGTCGCTTTGTAGATGGGGCTGAAGAGTAGTCAATGGCGATATAGTTATATGAAAAGTTCCTGCGTATTTTCAGCCAAAGTTATTTAATAAATAATGAAAAGGGGGGAAGTGGCGTCTCGAGATGAAGTACCTTGCGTGAATCACAGTCGATCCTTCCGAGATGAGGCTCTCTGAACTGTTGTTTGGGGAAGTTCTAATGCGCAAGTTAGGTTGAGGTGAGATGAGGTGAGGTGAGGTGGGATGGAAGGTCCGCGGAGGTGGCGAGCAAGGAACGAGGCGCCGTGAAGCTCGGCACAGGCGCAGGTGGAAACTGAAAAGGTACGTGAAACCAACAGTTTTCGTCGAGGTGTCTACAGTCAAGCCTGCCTGTGTCCAAAAATAAGTCTAGGCTCATCCAGCTTGTTCCATGGCCACTGTTATTGTGCGACGCTGGGCTGAAAATGCGTTCGTAACTTGGACAAGTAAGCCAAGATACAAGCCTTTGAACACCGGCTGATTTACTTGGGGATCTATCCTTGGTATGGAGTTTTAACAGTGCACAGTCAACTTTGGAGGTGAAATGTCAGATTTAGCATCTATGGTATTGTGACTGTCTCCAATTACAAGATGGACCGCAGCGCAGATTTGACCTTGACCACGAACTTTTGAAGAGAGGATATTATGATGTACATGTTACTTCAACTGGAACATATAAAACACTTTCGCTGGGCCTAGCCTAGCATCGGAGTCATCGGCAACGAGATGAGTGTTCAATTCCGGGGAAGATCACCAGGAGATAAAAAAGGTGTCGAGCTCGTTAACAACACTGGTATCAGAGAACCCAAAAAGGTCATGGTCAGAGGTATCGATGTTTATACCTGTGCCGAACGGTGAGCCGCAAAGTAAAGACATATCTATCTTTGTATTGACTTTTGGATTGGCTTGTTTGAACTAGGTGTTTGACGGCATACTTATCAAGACCAGCCGCAGCCCGGAACGTGTCACGGATAAAACAGACTGCTGAAAGGGGACGTTGATTCATTTTTTCTTTTTGTCTTCTTCCAAGTGCATCTGGACATTGTCTCGGTGTTTACCACGTCAGGAGTGGGTGGCGGGCACGTGACATGGGGCGATCCATCTGGGGAGGTGGGTCCATCCCACCTAGCTGATAAGACACCTTATCGTTAGCCCGGCGTTTACAGGCCATTGTATCCACTCTGGCCAGCGCTGTAGTAGACGGTATAATTGCCTTGACCAGCTGTACCTTGATGGCCTTGTTACGTGATGTTTTGCTGCTGGCACTTACATAGGTACCTAGGTAGTTAGGTAGTAGGGGACATTGGTTAGTGCATGAGTCGGACCCGGCACGTGGGTACCTACCTAAGCCCTAACTAAAGAGTCACCCCGGAGCGCTGCCGGTGTCGGAGGTACTCCAAGTTTTCCCCGCCAAAGGAGGGGCACCGGGACAGTCAACCAAAGATTTTTTGCAACTGCGACATCATCTGGGACCTGTTTGCGCTTTAAAGCTTTTTGGTCAATAGTTCCCCTCCCTCAACCATCCTTCTCAATTCGGAAAGGTCGCTATAGCTCACGAATTTCAATTACAATGGCGTCTCAAAAGTAAGACAACATACCGTCCATCCTGCTGTTCGCCATCACTCGTATTGACTTGCCTGCCTTTCTGTCAGGGTCTTGATGCTCGGTGCGGGGTTCGTCACTCGCCCGACCCTCGACATCCTCTCGGAATCCGGCGTTTCCGTCTCTGTTGGTTTGTTTTGACCATACCAGCACCTCCCAAGTCCATCTACTGAGCAATCCACAGCCTGCAGAACCCTCGAGTCCGCCAAGGCACTCTCAGCCGGTGTCAAGAATGCCAACCCCATCTCGCTGGATGTCACCGACGACAAGGCCCTGGACAACGAAGTCGCGAAGCACGACCTGGTCATCAGCCTTATCCCCTACACGTTTCACGCCAGCGTGATCAAGTCTGCCATCCGTCAGAAGAAGCATGTCGTCACAACCAGCTACGTCTCCCCTGCCATGCTTGAGCTCGACCAGGCTGCCAAGGATGCCGGCATCACCGTCATGAACGAGATCGGTCTCGGTGAGTTTCCCCGAAGAAGGGCATCTGGAAAGCCATGCGGACACGGGAGCTAACTAATGCCTCTTACTCGCAGACCCCGGTATCGACCACCTGTGTAAGAACCGACCCAAAGAGCCACGCAATTGACGAACTCACCAACTGACTTATCAGACGCCGTTAAAACCATCGAAGAGGTCCACAAGGAGGGCGGAAAGATCACCTCGTTCCTGTCCTACTGCGGTGGTCTCCCGGCACCCGAGAGCTCTGGAAACCCTCTGGGATACAAGTTCTCATGGTTAGATATCCTTCCATCTTCACCCTCTCCGTTGCGCAAACGTCCAGTGTTACTACACCTGGAAGCCTTGGCGGCTGCGCCTCGACACTGGGATTCGTCGTGCTAACAAGGGCATCTAGGTCTCCCCGTGGTGTCCTCCTCGCGCTGCGCAATGCTGCCAGCTTCTACCAGGACGGCAAGGTGGTTAACGTGGCAGGACCTGGTAAGCAGCTGGAACATCCCCCAATTAGGTCGAGGGTCCAAAGCTAACTTCATCCAAGATCTCATGGCCACTGCCAAGCCGTACCACATCTACCCAGGTGCGTAGCTCCGCATCCGAGTTCACGAAGCGGTCCCTATGCGTAGTCCCACACTGGAAATCTAGTCCAAGTGCACGGAACCGTTCGCCCTCCCTATTCCCTCCTTCGATACTAACATAGCTTGCGACAAAGGATTCGCTACCGTCGCGTACCCCAACAGAGACTCGACGGGATACAAGGAGCGCTACAACATCCCCGAAGCGCAAACCATCATCAGGTACAGTCAAGGACTCGGCTCCTCCCTGTAAGCACAAAACCACTGACGTATGTACAGAGGTACTCTCCGGTACGCTGGTTTCCCCGAGTTCGTCAAGGTCCTTGTCGACATCGGATTCCTTAAGGACGAGGAGCAAAACTACTGCAAAGAGCCGATTGCCTGGAAGGAGGTCACGCGCAACCTTCTGGGTGCTTCATCTTCGGATGAGGCAGAGCTCATCAAGGCAGTCTTGGCCAAGGCCAGCTTCAAGGACGACGAGCAGCGAGACCACATCCTGGGCGGCCTCAAGTGGCTTGGAATCTTCTCCTCCGAGAACGTAAGTCCACACACATGTACCTTTCAAGCCCGATACGCTGGCCGTGATTCGTCGCGTGCGAGTCTGCGCCGATGTGGTATTAAGCAGCGAGCTGGGCTAACACTGCAGGGCTGAAGATCATTCCTCGCGGAAACCCGCTGGACACCATTTGTGCCACCCTCGAGAAGAAGATGCAATACGGCGAGGGAGAGCGCGATATCGTTATGTGAGTGAAGCTTCCCCGCACTTGTGCATGCGAAAGGTCCAATTCACTGGGTTCGGGCGTGGCGCCACTTGAGGCATATCTCCATTGTCTCACATGATGCTAACACAAGCAAAGCCTGCAACACAAGTTCGAGGTTGAGTTGAAGGACGGCACCAAACAGACCAGGCTCTCGACCCTTGTCGAGTACGGCAGCACCGACCCCAACGGCTACTCGGCCATGGCCAAGCTTGGTGAGTACCACACGCCCGCGAATGACGAGTCTCTTCAGCTGACAGAGCCTAGTGGGCATCCCCTGCGCCGTTGCCGTCAAGCAAGTCTTGGACGGAACCCTTTCCGAGAGGGGTGTTCTCGCTCCCATGAGCAGCAAGATCAACGATCCTCTCATCAAGGACCTCAAGGTAACTAAAGCCGGCCACCTCAAGACATATTCGCTGTGCTAATCCGTTGTGTTTGCTCTCAGGAATACGGTATCTACTGCAAGGAGGAGATCGTCGGCCAGTGATATTTTTCTGTGGCGTAGTCACCGGGCGACTCCTCAGTTACGAGACAGGTTGCTTCCGGTGCGATGATAGATCCAAAATAAAAGTAAAGATTGCATTTCACCACCTTTCTATGGATGTATTCGAGCGGATAACCCGCTCGCCCTTTTTCGGTCGCAGCATGGCAGGCCGCGGCGCATCGCAGAAACCCATTAGAATGCCTGTGAATGGAGATGATTACCCCTGGTCAATTCTCGGAATTCCCTCCTTCAAGCGCGGCTGAGATGCAAGCGTCCTCCATCATTGGGACCAAAGACACGGCCACCTTCAGTTGGCGAATGTGTTCTTACGTTGCAGATGGTTGTTGATGTCTACCAAGTGTCCTTGAAAGTGATCACGGTCTTTGAATTCTATTGAAGTCCATTGAAGTCAGTCACGTTCCATCAGCGCCCTCTCGGCTTTATCTGGGAGACACCCACGAGCACGCAGTCAACACGGAGCAGGGCATTGCGATTTCATACTAACGATATCTATTGGCGTCTCTCATAGTATACACTATCATAGCCAAGTGGAGAGAGAGTCGCTTCGCAGAATCGCTGGCTGGCAGCAAACGTACGAGACCAGCCAGTGCAGCGATTCCACCCCACGATTCCTGGCCAGATTTGTCCACGAGCCGAAGACGAGGCGGAAGAACATCCCATAGAAAGTCAGTTTCCCTCCATATTGCTGTAGCGTCTTCTTCTCTTCATCCTCGTCTCACATGAGCCCCCATCCGATATATGTCACCAGGATATCAACTTTGGTTTGCACCTTGACCACTTCGTCACCCACAAGCAAAATCAGCCCCATCAAAACCACAAGCATTGCAGCCATCAGTGCCATGGGCAGCATCGACATCATCGTGCGCGCGAATGATGCTGCATCTCGCAGTAAGATCTGCCAAAGGGTGCCGCGGTCAGGTTGGGTCTCTTCAGGAGCGGCGGCGAAAAGCCGGCCGGTCTCCCGAGACCGCTGGTAGAGCACGCCCAGGTCTCCGTACAGCTGCTCGATGGCCAGGGCGTACGTCGTGCCGTTGGCGGCGCGGGTCCGCTCGACGATGGCTTCCAGGGCGAACTCGGTTGGGGATGGCATGGTCCTGGAAGATTGTCGTGAGCGAAGGGGTTTTCCGGAAATAAGAGAAAGGGGTTACGGTGGCCGAGACGGGATACTTACGCGGGGCTACCTGTGGCTGCTGGTGTTGGCGTCTTGTTTGGTGGTGTTGTAGATTTGAGTGTTGGAATCGCTGCGATGCTCTTCTTGACGTTGCTGGGTTGCAGGATGGAGGAAGTAAAGGATGAAATTTCAAAAGAATCTGTGGGCTAAGGAGATGTTATATCTAATTGCCTGGCGAGGACGAGACCGAGGAGCACAGCCAAGCTGGTTGTCACAGTCGTTGAGCCGGGCTCTGGAGACTGCCTGGTTAGTCTCGTCGGCGGTAGCAACAGTGAGGCGGACTGAACACGTCTGAGGCCGGGATGTCAGAGCTGCTCGCTTCCGCCTTGCAAAGTACATCTTCGTGCTGGCATTCTTTGTGTTGGGCGCCATTCTGAAACAACATAGTCGTAGTATGGGCCGCTGGGAAGATCTGCAACTTTCCTGTGTCTTGTTGGTAGTGTTTGAAAAGACGATATTGGAGTTGGCGTCCAGAACTGTTAAGAAGTCGGAGGTAAGGCTGACGCAGTCTTAGGTGTGTGAAGAAAGGCGATATGAAAGAGGCGAAAGCCGACTTGAAACATCGGGACTGCGAGACGGAGTAAAGCGGGGATTGCGTATCAATGGGACTGAATCAGCACTGAAATAAAGATGTCTCAGACTGGGGGAGGTAATCTCATGGGTCTCACGGGAGACAGCTCGAGAAGGAGAAGAACGGTTTCTGGTGCTTCATACCTCTTGTGACAACGCATCTAAACGGTCTCAACCCGCGTTTCGACGACGCTGACTTCGCCTTCGTCCTTGTCTTCCTCGCCGGCCTGGTCAATATTGAGAACAGACAGGATCTGGCGAACCTCGGACATGTTCAATGTGAGACAGTGGGCTCTACGAAGGTGCTGCCCAAACTTAGCATAATTAATGGAGATACTCAGGACCCGGAGTTCGGCATACTTACGTTCCTGAGCAAATGGACCGCCGTGGTTTTCATGGGACAGCCAAGCACAAAGCACGGCCACACACCCGGGCTCCTGTCGCGATGCTGGCGCTTCGGCTTCGCCTTCTGTTTATTGCCGCCACTGTCTGCCTCTATAGCCTGAGTACCTTGCCAACTCTGAAAAGTATAAGGCAGTGACTGGGCTGGGCAAGCGATGGAAAAAGAGGTTCTATCGGGTTGGTCTGAGCACGGAGGTGTAGGCGTGGCCATGGCCATAGTCATGGCGAGAGTACGGGGACTGTGTTCCCGCAACGAGAGATCCGGGATTGGAAGTGTCGCCTGCAACGCCTTTCTCGGGTGCCATTGTGCTTGCGTGATTACTGATATCAGAAACCGCCTTGAGCATAGAAGGAAAAGAATCTAGATGATCCGTCTAACCTGGTATTCCAATGGCCGGGCTGGCTCATTAGCTCGAAAAGGCGGCAGGCACTATTTTTTAGTAAGGGTTTCGGGCAAATCTAGATATGTAAAAGCAAGAACAAATGCGAAATAAGAGAAACTAGAGAGGGAGCAGTTCACTTCGCCGGGAGAGCCTCCATTGATTCGGCTAACCCCGCTGCTAATACTGAATCACTCCAGTTGCTCCGATTCAACAGACACATGTATTTTGGTCCCAAATTGGCCCAGATAGCTCAAGTGTGAATGACACGATGGGCATTGTTGGTCTTGCTGTTTATATGGAATCTACGCTAAAGTCTGAATGAGTTGGCCTCAAGTCATTAGACTGGCCCACTTCCAGCACTCAATTTGAGTCAGAATACTAGGAAACGCCGGTACCTCAATGGAGCCATCTCTTAGACAAAGTCATTGATAGCCAGCAAGTATAGTGTGCTACTGAACAGAGCATAGGGCACTGCTTATCGTCTGGTTGGCCTTCTCCGGGCGATGTGTTAGATTGGCTCCAGGACGACGAGGGGTTGCACGGCCTCGACTTACCAATCACTGCCATCGTCATCCGATGCTATAGCTCATTCCTCTTGAATCCTATGGCATCTGCCCCCTTCAGGGTGTCTGACCGTTGTGGTTGATCTTGTAGTGCTGTGTCCCTGTCAGATAAGCTCACGCAGACACCGGGCACATTGGCGGGAATACTCACGCGATTACGCGAGCTCTTGTGAAGGAAATCCCTGGTGCAGTTGGAGAATCCGCAAGGGAATCGGTTGGCGTTACGCTCATTCGCGGAGTTATCCGCTGGGTCGTCGGGGACGGTGTCCGAGTCGGAGGCAGGAGCCTTGACCTTCGCGGCGGCTCGCTTGGCCCCAGAGCCCAGGAGCTTCGGAGCGGAGCACTTATTAGCCGGAGCAGAGGTGTCAGAGGCAGCTGGAGCCGCGGCAGGAGCCTTTGGGGCGGCTTTGGGAGCAACTTTTGGAGCAACCTTCGGGATGGCCGTGTTGGTGACGCTGTTGGCGACGGGTTTGGCAACGGCGGCAACCGGCTCAGTCTGGGCAGGCGCCTCTTTCACAGCGGCCGGCTCATCTTTGACGATGTTGTTCTCGATGATCACCTGCGTGGCGCGGAGAACCTCGTCTATCGGCTTGCGGGTCTTATTGGCGACGTCCTCAAGGGCGTCAAGGATCATCTTGTCCAGACGGGGAGCCATCCTGGGGGTGAAGTCAGCTGCTTGATCATCCGCGCAAAGTGAGTTGATTTATTTACGTGATATGTTATGGGGTTATTGCCTCCGACTCTTGTCACAATTTGAGGTTGAGAAAGGTGAGTTGTGTAAATGAAGCAGGGGGTTGCCAGACGAAGCAAGTGAAATTTGGCCGATGAAGAGTGTGGCTGTTGGAGGAGGGGGAAAAGGCCTTATTCACTGTTGAGGAAAGAACGATTAGGAATGGCCAATGAGGTGGGGCCTTGAAGCACAATGTGCAGAGGCTTGTGACCAACGTCTTCGAGACGGTTCCCTGGATTTTGAAGGCCACCATAGAGACCCTAAGAAATGAGAAACTGTGAGCCAAGTGAGACTGGAATCAGTCCTTCTTTCACGGATGGAAAACCAAATATTGAACCGCACGGGTGGCTGCACACAACATGCAGCAAATAGGTTCGACTATCCTTGGATACTCAACAAAGACATTGTTTTCCTCTGGAGTGAAAGACACCAGAATCACTCACAGCGAACATTCTCAGCTCGATTAACAGAAAAAACTATGTTTGATAACAGATATGAGAAGTACAACAGAAGACGCAAGCAGTTTCAACGACTTCGTCAGAGACGTTTCGTAACGGAAAGCCCAACACTGAGTCATACTGTTCCCCTCAATTAAAGATGTCTTGTGAAATGTAGCAAGATCTCGGTCTATCTAGGCATCACCCTCTCCTTTCTTTCGGTCCTTTTTTGACCGCAGACACCAAGTTATGTTTTATCCAGTTGTGAGAGTAGGTATCCGGCTATCCTCGAATATGTGTAATAGGAGCCCAGCAGTTTCGACAGAAGAAGTAAACTTGGAACCCAACTGGGGAGGCTCGGGTCAAAGAAGAATGTCATGACCAGCGATGACTTAATTTACATAGCCGTATGGAGTTAGGTTCTGGTTCACAGGCACGATAACAACAACACAACAATGGAAGAAGCCTTGTCACCAAAAGTGGTGGGATCCGCAGCATGTAGTTCTACGGGCACTGTCAATGGTTTAGAGTCCAAGCTGAAAGTTCTATTGTGGCCAAGGTTGCAGTTATATTGAATCCCGAAGAGTATTATTGTCATCAATGGTGCCAGCTTCAGGATGACCCTCACACCTCCGCGTGCAAACACGCGGTCTAAGGTACTGACCACGGAAACTCGATTTGAGTTCTTTTCGCTTGATCAGAAGAATACCTGACCCACGTATATGAGGACCATATACTCGTCGCCGGCTGTTTCGCATTGTTCTCTCGAGTTCCATAACGTCTTTGAAGGCAGCCCTGACTCTAAATATCCCATAGTGGTTAGTATTGCTTCTTGATTGTGCAAAGGTTTCAAGGGAGCTTACAAGACCTGACTTTGTTCCTCGTTGTATTTTGTATTCGAACATGTGAGTCTCTAAGGGATATGAGAATCTCTCTGTGAGACATTTCTCAAAGAATGGCTTCAAACGATAGTCGTTGAGTTGTCTAGTGAGGGGAAGAAAGGATGCCACTCTCGCCGATTCACAGCCCCCGCACTCAAGAATGAGGCGTTTCTCTCCTTCGAATCGGGTGTAACGATGTCATTCACCTAATCAAGGCATTGAGCGGGATACCAGACGGGCAACCTGTGCAGGTCACCCGCTCAGGATTGTTTGGGTGGTTTGAAAGACCCTCGATTGAAAAATTGAAACAATCTTCTTCAAACCATCAACTTGAATTTTGGCCTGTCTTGGCGGACTTCAATCTTTGCTTTTTCGGCTCCGTCGGTATTAGAGCTCGCTGTGGACGTTACGCAAAGAGTGGCATTCGTCCAGCCGACATTCGCTGTTTTCGGCACTCAACACTGACTGTAACGTGTTTCAGCTTGACTTCGATTTCGAGTCTGTATCTTGAAGGTGAAGTTCGGCGGAAGTTCTTTGCTGAACAGAAGCGCATTTGAATCTATTGGAACGATGGTAAGAACGAAACGCGTTGAGCGCGTCGTCGGTGGTGGTGGAAGTGGTGGAAGTGGTGAAGGTGCCGCTGTTGCTGGAAGCCTCGTTCCCGAGGCACCTGCCTCGAACATTTCGACCGCCTCTGCCGGCAAAGCCATCCACACCCGTCAAAACTCATCTTCAATCGCCTCGGCTCACTCGCTCAAGCTCTCAACCAGCGCTCAAGTATCTGATACCAAAGCCACTCTGCGTGGTAATTTGCCATCTGGCACTACTGAAACTCGATATCCAGCATCACCTACATCCAACTCATTTGAGAATAACGAACAGGCAGACATTGCCTACCAAGCCGACGATTCTGCCTCATCTTGCGAAGAGACTGGGAGCGACGAAGACGAGGAGGACTCTGATAAGGTACTTTCAACCTCCTGCCCCAATAGCAGGTCCCAAGCTAACAAGGGCGACTGGCAGACACCCAAGAACAAGATGTCTTTCATTACGCCGTCTACGATGGGTCTAGAGCAATCTTCCACCGACCCTTTTGTCGATGAGGCCACTCCACGGGACGATACCCCCATTCCTATCAACCTATCGAGCGCCCCCCGACCCACGTCTCCCGACTTGGAGAGCGGCTCGTCGAGCCTCTCTTCAATGCCCTCAACTCCCACCAAGGCGCCGGCCGAACGTCGTCGCCCTGCTTTCGTTAAGCTGAAGCTCGACGCCCTCCAAGAGGCCGCCCGCGAGGTTCGCAGTGTTGCTGCCGAGATCAAAGAGACCAGAGCCGAGTACAAGCGCGCCCGCGGCTTGTTCGAACACCTCACGCGGGACGAGAACGCCACCCCCGAGATCCTCGACGCCGCCGTCGACGCCACCAACAGACGCCTCGTGCGCGCGGTCGAAGGCGACGAGAAAATCCAGAACGGCAACCCGCCGAGACACGTGCCGTACCCGCCCGAGACGATCCCGGATCTTCTGGCGGCCGTGGAGAAGGCCGAGGCGGACAGGGAGAACTGGTACGCGGAGACAAGACGGCTGTTTTGGCTTTTCGAGATTATCGACAGAGAGAGGATGCCGGCGTTGAAGCTTAAGATGGAGGAGGCGCGGAAGAAAGAGGCCGCGGCCAAACAGAAAAAGGACGGTCAGGCCTCTGCGGTGACGATCCAGAAGCCCGTTCCGGCTTTTGGAACACCGTCGGACAAGGGAAACACTTCTGGCGGTTCTCCTGCAACGGTCCGCCGCATCCGCCCGAACGAGACGCCGATCGCTTCTCCCGTAACTTCTGATGCCAGCAACCAAGCTACCATTGTTCGGGGCATACGCAGCGCCATGCGACGAGCCCCTGATGCTGCCAAAGGCCCCGAGGCGCCGGCGAAGAAGTCTCGTCGTTGATGGTGTCTAAAGTCTCTCGAAGGGGACCGCGAGAGAGGTTCGCCTTTTCATCTGTGGTTCCAACCTATTTCTACAAACGACTTTTGACGCTTGAGGGCTCACAGAGGTGCGTGTTAATTCTGTTGTTGTTCAAACAAGCTTTGTGGCCATCTAACTGTAAGCCAGATGTCCAATCAAGCTCGCTGATGGCTTATACACACCACGCCTCAAGGCCAAGGCCCCCCGCGAGCACTCGCCCTGCCTTACACAATTTGTAGGCGACCGTCACCTACTGATTTTAATCGGTTGAAGCTGACGTCCTGAATACAGTTTGTCCAAGTAAACCCGAAAACAAGCATAAGCTTATACACACCAAGGTCGCTTAGAGTTTGTTGACAAGGTCCGCGGATGTCGGAGCCGAACCACAGAATGTGACCTCCCGCTTTATAATCTTCCGCCAATGCGTGGACCAGTCACAGATTGCTCCACTTGCAATCCCCATCACGTTACATGCCAGCATCCGATGACCCCCTTTCCCCGCATGTTCGGACATGATGGACCGCGTGGCATACACACTGTTGCCGAGCCTCTGTGCACAGGTATTGGATCGCATATGCGAGGAGGCCTGGTGTGGGTTGGCTCGGAGGAGGTTGGATGAATCGGCGGCGTATGGCATGACAGGTAGGATGAATCCTACACTGACTTTGGAGGATTACTACGCTCAGGATACCCAGGTGTGTAGTCTCTGGACACCACCATTGGACACAACGTATTCCGTTGCGTAGTTTTGTACAATATTCTAGGGTCTAGCGGCCTTGCTAGCTCAATAAGCTTTATCTCGTTACGGAAGCTCTTCTATCCTTGCAAGCTCATTTACCACCAATCACGAGACCGTGGAAACGTCCGGCTCCCTCGATCTCGGCTGGGTCCCCCACCCATTTATTGACAATATCCAATGCGGGTATCGGCCACACGTGGTTGGCAGCTAGACTTGGGCAGCGAGCGCAATCCAACTCCAAACATTGACAGAGGGGTTCCATTTAGCAATAATCGCCGTGCTGGTCGCTGTTCAGTACCGACACTCAACTTGATTTGCAGTTGCAAACTGCGTCAACGCTGGCTGCTTCTGTCCCGGACCACGAAGGCCGAACTTTGGGCTTCCCGATGCAGAGGCACCGCCGTCTCAACGACCGGGCGCACGGCGGGATCTCTCTTGGCTCCGGAGATGGTCCTTTGGCCGTGTGGCGTGCCTTTGGGGTGGTCACAAGCTCAAAGACGATCCGAGCACCCCCGTCTGCGAGGCGGCCACACTATCCGGGAATCTACCACCTCCGAGTCAGCGCCCCTGCTCCGTCATCAAAGCCGTGGATACCACCTGCCTGCTTCGTCTACGTAGTGCGATGAAAGTATAAGGAGCGGAAGCCGTCCATGAGAATCGAGGGACTGGAAGGGCAGCGGCAGCAGCAGTAGCAGCAGCAAGCAGCAGCAGCAGAAGCAGACTCGAGCTCCTCAGAGACATTCGGTATGCAGCTCAAGTCTCTCGCGGCCGTGGCCCTGGGCCTGGCCTCTGTGTCCCCCGCCGCCGCCGACACGACGACGACCATCGACGCGAAATCCAACCGCGGGACGTGGGAGGGATGGGGTACCTCCCTGGCGTGGTGGGCGCGCCGCTTCGGCACCCGCGACGACCTCGCCGATATCTTCTTCACGACCAAGACGACCACGTTCGGCGGCGCGAACCTCCCCGGGCTGGGGTTCAACATTGTGCGGCACAACGCGGGCGCCTGCAGCTGGAACAGCATCGGGGGCGAGAAGATGGTGGTCTCGCCCAAGATGATGCCGTCGCGGCAGATCGAGGGCCACTGGGTCGACTGGAACAGCGCGGACCCGGCCTCGGCCAGCTGGCGGTGGGACGTGGACGCGAGCCAGCGGACGATGATGCAGAAGGCCAAGAGCCGCGGGGCCAACCGGTTCGAGCTCTTCTCCAACTCGCCCATGTGGTGGATGACCAAGAACCACAACCCGTCCGGGTCCGCGGACGGCAGCGAGAACATCCAGTCGTGGAACCTCGTGCAGCACGCCGTCTACATGGCGACGGTCGCCAAGTACGCCAAGGACAACTGGGGCATCACGTTCGAGTCGGTCGAGCCGTTCAACGAGCCGACGGCCAACTGGTGGAAGGCGGACGGCACGCAGGAGGGGTGCCACATAGACGTGGCGACGCAGGCGACCATCATCAACGCGCTCCGGACGGAGCTCAACAGCCGCGGGCTCGGCGGCATGACCATCGCCGCGTCGGACGAGTCGTACTACGACCAGGCGGCGGCGACGCTCCGGGGCCTCGGCGACGCGGCGCTCAGCAAGGTCGTTCGCGTCAACGTCCACGGGTACCAGTACGGCGACGGCAAGCGCGACCAGGTGTTCTCGCTGGCGTCGGCGCGCGGGCTGCGGGTGTGGAACAGCGAGTACGGCGAGGCGGACGCGACGGGCGAGCGGCTCGTCAGCAACCTCCTGCTCGACTTCCGGTGGCTGCGGCCGACGGGCTGGGTGTACTGGCAGGTGCTCGACGGCGGCGGCTGGGGCGTCATCGACGCGGACAACGAGGCCGGCACGGTCGGTTCGGCGAACCAGAAGTACTTTGTGCTCGCGCAGTTCGCGCGGCACATACGCGAGGGGATGCGCATCCTCGACGGCGGGGCGGACAACGTCGTGGCGGCGTACGACGCGGCGCGGTCCAGGCTCGTCATCGTCGCCGTCAACTGGGGCGCCGCGCAGTACCTCAACTTCGACCTGAGCAGGTTCACGCAGGCGTCGACCAACGGCGCCAAGGTGACGCGCTGGCGGACGCAGATCGGCGGCAGCGGCGGGGACCGGTACGTGCAGGCGACGGACACGACGATGAGCGGGACCAAGTTCTGGTCGTGGTTCGAGAGCAAGATGGTGCAGACGTTTGAGGTTGAGAATGTGAAGTTGTAGTTGTAGTAGAGCCGTTTTGTGTGTCAGGGTTGGGATGTGTGTATACGTGTAAGTGTGCTATTGTTAATCGAGTTGGGGGTTGAGTACCAAAGTGTGTATTATCTTGCAGTGTTTGGCTCAATGAAACAATGTGTTGAATCAATATGAATGAATATGTTAATGTGACAACGGAAGGAAGGTCTAAAAAGCAAAATGAAACGTTCCGAAACCGAGAATCGAACTCGGGGCTATGCCTAACCTCTCACGGAGATGAGAGGGCATCATGTTGGCCACTACACCATATCGGAGTTTAATTGGATATTGATGCCGGGAGTTGAGAGGTATCCGGTTAAGTTCCGGTGCGGTCAATCGTAGAGTTGCGCTGGTGGGACGGATAACATAAAGTAGTTCATTTGAGCCTGGAGCTGGCGGGTGCCTACAGACGCAAAGGGTTTTTTTTTTCTCTTTTCTGTGAGTGACAATACAGCAAAAGCGGTTGTCTGCGGCTAACGTATGCATGCCGCATGTCAAGAGGTGCAGAATGACATTGCAAGCGACCAGTGCTGTCTCTCTGTTCGTACTACAACCCCGAACTGAAATATCTTCCGGGCACTTTCCAGCGTGTTGACATGCTGCAGCGGTAACAAACATCGCTGAACACTTTTGCACTACGCTACAAGGAAAGACTCGGTACACGTCGACTTCGCTAGGCACTCCCCACCTACCTATCTCGGTAGGCTGTTGTATGAATGCCGGGGGTTCATTGGGTGCTGTGGGCAGGAGCCCGTGCTGATACTCTACCCCTGGGTACCGATACATGCTCGGCGATGGGACTTTGACCTGTCCACCCCGAGTTGGGCAGCACATCGACCAGCAATCGTCATTTAGACAGTCAAAAGCAACATCATGCAACTGACGTTGAGGAGTGAAATGGAACTGTTTGTGAGTATCCACGAGCCGTAAAGGGATTGTGGACTTGGCACCCATCTTCTTTACTCATTGCAGCCCACTTCAACGATACCCTGCGACCGCCGACTGCTATGCTTCTACCATTTAGACGTCTCCCACTGGACTGTGATCCTCTCACTTGGTTTCGTTTACAAGTCACTTTCCCTGTGCTTCGACGACGTTTCGACGTACTTTACCATGTCATTCCAAACTCGCAGCTAGAGAAAGGTCTTTTCATCTCGTCTTGCCGTGATGCTCTTCTAGACTTCCTTGTGCGTTCTGTCTCGTTCCGCTTTGTCTCCACGTAGAGAATCCGCCATGTCGGAAGTATCCACCATAAGTTGGCAGCTTCTCTTTTACTCCACCACCAAAAATGCCACGTAGTTGTGCTTCACAGTAGACAAACTTGGAATTGTTTCAAAGACCTGCCTGATCAGATCCAAGATTGTCAGCTAAAGGTTAGGATATTGTATTTCAACCGTCGAAAGCACATAAGTACAGCTCTTCTGCCCCTGAACCCACCATGCTGTTGTCCCTCACAAGAATACGGCATCTGTGCATGACTTGGCATCCGGCCACCTTGCCGCTCCGCGCAGATGCACCACCACAGTACCAGATAAACACCACTGCTATGCCCAACGGCGACGTCAAACTCCGCGGGTGCGGCAACTACGATGCTTGGGCGTTCGACCTTGACATACGGGAGGACCTGGCCGAAGAGCAGAGGTCAATGTTATTCCACCCTCCTATCAACCTAAACACGGGTGACGCAGGATACGCGAAGCAGTACAAGGACAGATCCCATACCTACAGCGTCTTGATCGATTCTCTCGATGACCGCATCTTCTCCGGCTTGGTTGCGCACGGCCAGCTCAGGTGCGACGAGTCGCCATGGAATCTGTTTGCAATTCTGGAAAGGTACTGCAACCCTGGCCCCTCATTTGCCGCCAGTCTTGTCAGACTCCTTCAGGAGGTAAGGATAAACGAATTCGCAACGCCAGGGGAATTCGCCACTTACGTCGACTTCATACGTCTCTGCGTCGAGGGGGATGACTACTCCATGACGTTGATGTGTATCCTAATCGACACGGTGAAAAAGACCAACCCAGAAGTCATCGGCTTCGTCCACCCGATTTCCAACGCGATGAGCTGGACTCAGTTGCTTGAGCAATTGCGCGAGTTGGCCAACCACAAGAAGCGACTCTTCGGAGAGCGGACGGTATCTTTTGAAGAATATTCCGGAAGAGACGATAGCGATACTGGAGACGGAGAAGAGTTCTAGAGGATGAATGGTTGGCCGGTGCATAGCAAGTAGATTGAGAGAGTAACAGTACCCTACAGAACAATTACTGAAAACAACGCCATGTTCCCAACCCCTTCTGTGGTACATGGTTTGAGATCACATGGGGAGAGGAGCAGCGGACTATCAAGATTGTCGGATTCAAATCTAGAAAAAATTCGCGGGCTCTCATAAAGACCAAGTTCCGTTGGACATTCTTTTGCTAGGCGGTCATCAACATGTTACATGTCTTTCCGGCAACTCTTCTTCTCGCATTACTCAAACAGGCGGTCGCGACATTCATATTGATCTGCATCAAGTACCCAGATCATAAGCTTGCATTCGGAAAATAGACGGCAAATACCGCGTACGCGCTGGTAAAAGGCAACGCGGACACGGCGTTAGTGTATAGGGCACAACGTCGACGGAGCATATAACTAACTCTCTTCAGTCGACCAGGAAGAGGGTTGCTCAACCCAGCATCTAGCAAATAAACAACAAGTTCAACGGCAATTGAAATGTTGTTCTGTGATGCCTTGGTCAGTCCGCCTGCGAGTGCAGAGAACGAGAACAGCTGTATGCGGTTAGTTCAAGGAGACTTCTGACGCACTATAGCGGAGCAGCCCCCAGAAATGTTCCCACGATCGGTGTTGAACTTTTCGCCCGCTTGTATGAAGGTCACCTCACTAGCTACTTTCAACTTACCGTTGCCGCCTCTGGTCAAGGAAGTGGCGCGACATGACTGTCAGACGGTTAAACCTGTGTTAGCGCTGATACCAAAGTTGCCGTTACAGGCCAGAACTGACGCAGATTCAGGTAGGCCTTAGACAACGTTCATCTCTCTTGGGGTTCAGCAAGCAAGTATATAAAGAAAGCTCTTGTTGGAGTGTGCTACTCAATTGCCAAAACAATACCGAACAATGCAAAACTTAATGACAAGAGTGGGATTCGAACCCACGCCAATTACTTGACTAGCACCTGAAGCTAGCGCCTTAGACCGCTCGGCCATCTTGCCTTGATGATCTGCCAGTATCTATCAATTCTAGTATCACGCAGCAATCCACAGCCGGACAAAACATTGACGTCCAGCTCAAGGAGAGCAAATTGACAACAACTTGACGCTGCAAGAGTATCCGAATGTCTGCATTATTCCGGGCAGATACTAGCTGTTTGCCTAGTACGCGTTAGATTATGCCTCTCTCACCCACGCGGTTTGACTTGCTGCCAGTAATGTGACAACTTAATGTAACAACAACCCTCCTCCTTCAATATTCAATAATCTCTCTCGGTAGTCTTTGAACACGGCCGGCTGAACTCCCAAAATCGGACAGTAGCTTTCGTCGCAACTGCCTAATTAACCACTTTCTTTCACCACAACTTCGTCCCTTGTTTCATCACCTCTAAAGCCCTTCACTGTCCAGTCGTCCCCATTCTTTTTCCTTCACACTTCCTGGGTTCAGTTCAGTTCCTTAGTATCATGAACGCCGTTCAAACTCACTGTTCATCAATCATGAAAGCTACCTCTACCCTCAAAGGTGTTGCAGGCAAGTGCCTTTATGTTCCAACACAGCAGCGCACCACGAGAGCTTCGTTTTCAGGCTCCAAGTTCGCACTGCGGTTCAAAAAAACAACAGTTCACCATGCCTCCTACGGCTGTGCTGCTTTGCTCCAAGCTCTCGAATCATGTTCGCACTTTTGGCTGGGAACTCGTCCAAACCACTGCCAGCTTCTTTCGGCGGAAACTGGTACTCGTCCCGGTCAACTTTGAGGCCTTTGAACACCTTCATCATTGTTCGGGCTTTCTCTTGCTGTGTCGACACAAGAGACAACAGGGACAAGCACCAATAAAGTCGAGGCCTGGAGGTGAGTACACAAGGAATTGTTCAATCGCGGAACAAAGACGTCAAGGGAACGACGGGGACTACTTAACGATCTCCATCTTGGCGACTTTGTAAATGTTGTTGCCCAAAATAACTCTCATTAGAAAAACCACTGACAGACTTTTTTATATTAGAGTACTCAATCTGCCACAATGATGGCCTCGACTTCCAGCCCCGGCGGTGCTATTTTTGACACAAACCTCACAGCTACGGCAAGCAAACAACAAACTTCAAGTTCCAAGAGATGCTCGAACGAGCCTAAGCAAAACATCACGAAAAGTACAGTCAATCGACCTCAAGAGCACTTGCTCGCCAAACTGTGCGGCAGCCGCGGTCGCGATCGCAGCATGCCTGTATTCGAGCCTGTCAGCCGTATTCTGCACACGGCCAAGCCTGACCGAGCGACATCTCCATCCTTTCCATGGTGCAGCGGCGCGCTGCCCTGCATCCCCGAGATCCGCGTCGAGATCGCAGGCGCCAGAGATGCCCGGGCGGACGCCGGAGGCAGCGTGTCGCCCTCCAACCACAGCCAGTCCGCCGACCACCTCCAAGTCCCTCGCAAGTCCAAGTCTCGCTCCAAGTCTCGCTCCAAGCACAAACGCCAGGCCATTCAGCCCGGAGTCGGCCGCAAGAGGACGTTCCTGGGCAGCGTAGACCGCGCCCTCGGCCTTCACCACGTTAGAACCTATGGAGACCACGAGCCCCCCGTCGACGGCAGATACCGCGCCAAGCGCAACACGTTTCGAATCATAACGCTCTTTGGCATCCTTATGATGCTCAGCCTCCTCGCTTCAATCACCCTGTTCGTCTACTTCGCCAGCGTGGGCGGCGCCGGCCCCGAGTGGTTCGCCTGGATCGGCGTCAGCGCGGCGGGTTGGATCTGGTCCTTCGTGGCCTTCATGATGGCCAAGCGTTCCAAGAAGCGCGTCCTGCACGACGTGGAGGTTGCTCGACAAACCATCCGACTGGTTAGCCGCGTCCGAGACGGCACGGCGGCCCCGGCTGCGATTATCGGCGGCCCTAGCGCGAATAGGCAGCAGGTCATGCGTGCCGGCTCAGTTGCGACCGCCGATCGTTGCGTCGGTACTGCTGGTGGTGCGGCTTCGGCGGTCCTCGGAAAGCACTGCAGACTCGAGACTATCCCAGAGGAGAACTGGGCGCGCGACACGGATGAGCGTTTGGATATGCTGGTAACCGACCTGCCGCCTCAAGGCGGACATGAATAGTGTGATTTGGATGGACTAAAGCATGGGGGTTCTTGTAGTACTATATTCACCTCAAGACCAAGAGACAGGGAAATCAATAAACCTTGGAAGCAACGCGTGTCGCACGCGGGTTATTCCGCAAAGAAATACATGGTCTGTTGAGTACCTAGACGATGAGGAGGCATCGACCCTGATAACTCGACACAGCGGTAGACAATGCACGAAGGCTAAGACTTTGACCCTAGTCTAGGCCCAATACGACGTTGATGAAGAAAGTAGCGGCAGCGCCTTGAGTTGCTCCAGCTGGTCGCAGTTGAAGGCAGCACAAGAGCAACGCCTCGACACAATCAGTCATGAACTCGCGAGAACCTTTTCCATGTCTCCTTAGCTAACCAGTCGTAGATTGGCACCTTTTCCTAAACACTTCATTCCTTCCAGGTTTTGTGGATTTGAATTTCGCTCGGCCACGTGGTCCAAGGACGATCACCAGCACGAAGTGGAAGTTGATAGAGATTACTTTTTACCTTTGGGGACCGAGTTTGGTAATCTCCTTTGAGACATCACAACAAAACTCGACATCTTGATTTCCCGAATAGGGTTGTTGGAACGGAAAGCTAATTGCTGCTGGCAACCGAGCATTCCACACATGGCGGAGTTCCAAACTAGGCTGGTGGTGTTAGATTAGTCCCCAAACAAATGTTCATTGACTCTGCTCCTCTTCTGCATGATAACTCGGCATACTTATCCGTCGGAAGTTCCCTTCTGCTCGCTCCTGCCCTCTGGGTAAAGAAACCAAAAAGGGAAAAAAACAGTTCACCTGTGATCATCGCCTCTGATTGGGTGTGGCCCACGCGTGGTCAGTCGTGAGATTCCCGCGCCACCTCGTGCCCATCTCCCTCATCTCATCTCACATCACAATGGGATAACAGTTTCCCACCCACAATCACCACCTTCTTTCTTTGACGGCCGTGAGACCCTGCCTTTTTCATCTCACGGTGGCCTTTCGTCCCTCTTTTGACAAAATCACACATTCTCTCATTATTACACACACTCTCTCTCTAACAGTCACTACTACGAATGCCTTCAGTTTTGATAAAGGGCAACGACAACAACGGCAACAATGTCGATCCCTCCGCAGGCCTCTTTCAGTTCTGAAACGACCGCAGTCGCCAGCCGCACAACGGCATACCCCTCGTTTGAGGAGCTCACTTCCTTCAAGCTTCCTCTCAGAGCTGATATCGTCGACTCGGCCAGCGACGACGCCTCGGACCGCTCTGGTGAGTTCAAACGCAGCCGTCAGCTTGCTCCGAACCCGTGTACGCCCAGACGTCCCTCTCCCGTCAGCACAGAGACCTCGGATCGCGACTTTACCCTCGAGGACACCCCTTCCACCATCCATGGGGAGTCCATGTTCTACCCGCGCCACCCCCTGGCCAACCGCACGCCCTCCATCAACGTCCCCGTCACCCCTCGGTGGCCCTTTCAAGATGCCACCCCTCGAACTACGGTCATGGCGCCCATCGCCCAGGGCTTCACCAGTTCCTCCAGGACCCTCAACCCGAACGTCAAGCGCAGCACCATCGGCCTTGTCAGCGTGTCTGACTCCCCGGACGAGTTCCAGGTCGGCCACCCGAATGCGGAGCTCCTGGCTCATCACCCTCGGCCCCTGACGTTCAGCCATGCCGGACGCAACCTCGCCAGGATCCCCGAGCTGGTCGACAAACCGGAAAGGAACGTCCACTCCGCCCAGGGCACCCCGATGACATACGACGAGAAGAAGCTCCGCCGCCAGAGCAGCCCACGCGTCTCCAGGATGAGCCTCGACCGTGGTCGTCGCCGCGAGGAACGCAGCCGCTCCCCCAAGCCCCAGACCTCCTGGTACCAGCGCATCAGCGTCGACAGGAAGATCTTCCGCGCCTCGGCCGGCATCACCATGTTCTTCCTCGCGAACTCGGTCGTCTCGGCCTCGGCCCTCGTCACCCTCGCCAGCGCCAGGATCCCCGTCCCACACGGCGTCGTCGTCTGGGTCATTGTCAGCCTGAGCACCTGCGCCTTCACCCTGACGACCCTCTGCCTCATGAGCAAATTCCGCAACGCCGTCATCTACGACGAGGAGAAGCGCGGCCGCTCCCCCCACCCCACGGCCTCGTTCGACGTCGCCCACATGTGCAACATGGTCCTGCCCGCCAGCCCCACCGAGATCCATCACCGCCGACAGCTCGGGGCCGCCGTCGAGCAGGACCAGATGCGGGCGGCCGAGCGGATGAACGACGGGTCCTTTGTAGACCCCCGTGGATCGGAGATGACCCGTGCCGCACATGCCTTTCCCACCGACCCTTTCGACGTCCTCGCGCCGTACGACCCCCGCGGCGCCGTGGAAGACTACTGGACCGACAACTCCATCATCCTGTCGGCCGGCTCCGAAGCCAGCTCGGTGACTGCAGTCATCCCTTCGACGCCGAAGGCGGCCACGGAGAAGCGTCAGACGGGGCTGTTTGAGGGCGACCACCGACCGCAGCAACAAGGTGGCCGAGACGGCTCGAGCGACGTGGAGTTTTCGCGATGGGACGGATGGCTGGCGTGGGACTGAAGTGGAATATGCGGCACAGGCGATTTCGATAATGATACCCGGTGGCGATGGCGTACTCAATTTCGGCGTTTTCTACCTTTTTCTTCTCCTTTTTTTTTGCTTTGTCTTTTCTGGGCGGCGGCCAATGTGGATATACCACACTCTGAGGATTTGGGATGCGTTGGCAATGAGCACGACAAGCCGTAGCAGCTTGACTATGAATCAACCTTTCCATCAATGGCCATCAACGTCTATGTGACATGGATGAGTGATGTCACGCAACAGGTTACTTGCTGACTATCGTCATCCCCGTCAAGGGCGCAAGCCTGGGTGGCCAAAGTCGACTTCGTCCAAGCGACCACTCTATATTTGCAGCAATGAATGAGATCTATAGGGCCTGGCACTCCAATAGCCACGTCGTCGATGCCCTTTTTTCCGGCGTGCTTACGTGTTGTACTTGGCCCCGTGGTCATTCTTCCCGTCCTCGTCTTCAGAGGAAGAGAGCAAGGCATCGTCTTCCAGCAACCAATCATCCAGTAGGATGTCGTCAGCCTCCAACCTCGTGTACTTTTTCGTTCTGTACTTCCTGAAGCCAACAACAGCCCCGATGATGGTACCAGACAAGACCGCGACAACCAGCCCGACCGAGACCCACGCCCTCCAGCCCTTCAGACAGCAGGGGTACAGCGACATGTAGATGCCCACCCCCCACTCCAGCCAGCCCATCTTCCGCATGTGGTCCGGCTTCAGGCCCTTCCGGACGAGGTGCTTGTGCCGCGGGCCCGTCGGCCCGGACTGGAACCGCTTGAGCTTGAACCTCGGCACCGTTTCCTGGCGCGGGTCCGAGTCCGGGTAGGACACGTCCCCCCAGCGCCCCGAGTAGTAGAAGAAGGACGTCAAGTTTGACGACTCTTGAGGCGGTGGCTGGGATTGGTGGCTGGGCGGATCCAGCCGGGTCAACGTGAATGACTTGGGGTCGAAGCGATAAAAGTAGGCCGAGAGAACGGGGTCCCACCTCTTCCCTTGGTCGCAATAGTCTACCAAGACGGCGTTGTGGATTTGGTCGCTGGAAGATTGGGTTAGACAGATCGACGACGATGCGTAGGGGACGTGGAGCTCACCCTGGTGATGGATAGTTTGCATGAGATCCACGCGCACTATAGACTATCGGCTATGGCATGTTAGTGAGTTGATAATACCTGATTGGGAATAGGGCGGGGGGTGAGTCGGCTTACACGCTCATCTGTCTTGGTAAGTTCCGAGTCGTCCCAACTGTACGATTCGCCGTCAACGTGTTGACTAAAGTAGATTCCAATAGGTTTCCCATCTTGGAATCGGATCATGTTGTGTTCCCTTGGAGCCCGTGTCAGCAAAGACCGACCACCGTAAGGGAAGCCTGGCAGCAGGAGGACAAACCAGTCACCAATGTGGTCGCCAAAGTGCATACCCGACGCCGCCTTCCCGCCCTTGACGACGTGGTTGAAGGGCTCCAAGACCTGGGTAATGTTCGGGCCCTCGTTGTACGAGTAAAAGTAAAAGTAAAAGGCGTCCACGTCGCGGTCGTTCCTGTCGACCAGGATCACGACGCAGGGGGTGGCGTCGCGGACTCGGCCGTCGGCGTCCGGGGGCGTCCCGAAGAGCCATGCCGGGTACGTGGTTGGGTCATCCTCGGACGTGAGGGCCACCCGGTCCCCGAACTCGTTGAGGACCCCCAGGTTGTCCAGGTCCAGCGGCGGTAGGTCAGGCACCGGCTTCCCGTCTAGGGCCGGCGAAGTGTGGTGGATGTGGGCGAGGAGGTCGCTGGGCATGTACCGGTCATCCGAGTGCAGCCACAGGAGAGGTGCTGTCAAGGTTAATTATATGGGGGGGGGTTTTTGGGTTTTCATGTCGCCGCGGTGCATGATCCATCGGCAAATCCAATGCGTCGTATCATGAGTGCGTGGCTTTGCTTACCGTGGCTGGTGACGTATTCGGGACACTGACGATCCGCACCGTCCCGCTCGGCCAGGGTCAGGGTCTGGGTGGAGCATGCGAGGAGGCCGATCAGCAGGAGGAGGCTCCGGGGCCGGAATACTTGCATAAAAGCAGATGGTGCATCGGCCATCTCATATCCCACCTGTTTCTTCGTCGTTCGCTGGATGGGGATCTTTGCGTTGGGGTGGACAAAAGAAGAAGAAGAAGCACACGTTGTCGGGCGCGAAACGCCAAAGGGTCAGTATGAATAAGGTACTTGGATACGTACCTCTACTTAGGTAATCAGCCAAGCATGCTATGTCAGCGTCACCGCGGGAACCTCGGGAGGGCCGCCCCGGTTCGAGAGAACGGAAGCCTCGGAGTGGGGCCAGGGCACACATGGCAGGCCCCTCTTTTATGGGGCCGTCTTCTCTGCCGCTTCAGTCGTGAGTTTCCTCACCAAAGGTATTCCGGGCATGCCATGATATGTGTCTTCTGCGGCTTTTTGTGGCCTAATGAGCTGGATATGTGGGACATGTGGTGCTTCTTGAGGGTAAGTTGGGAGATATGGCATGCCGAATTTGGCGTCAGGCTAAACACGCTGAGCTGGTCCCCGGAAACCTGCCTGCATCTTGTAGTATCTATCTACTTACCCTTTTCTTGTGGTACCTTTCTCGCATCATCGCTTACTCGAGATATTTCTAGGCGACTGTTTCGGCTCCCTAACATGATCGCCTTCGTCATCAAGCTTTGCGTACATGCGCGCATGCCAACAGAAAGCAAAAACCGCTTCGTGTCTCCTCCATTCTTCCTTACTTGCATCATGAGAGCCATGTTGCAGCAACGTGCATATCTGGCTGAACATTTGGATTCAGCGTTCCTGCAACCCTGAATTTCCGAGACCGGCGCCCACATGTTTCCGTCCGATTTGGCGGTTCATGCAAGCAGCCTCCCATGCATGCAAGAGTTCTTGATCAGAATTCAAGGGTTGACCGATTGAAGTACACGTTGTATTCTTACTCTCGGGGTAGACTTGTTTCACCCGTTTGTCTTTGATAGGCGACACGCCTCCTTATTCGTGTCTTCAGTCGATGGATCGGTTGCTTCAAAGGACCTTACCTCGAGGCTGTTCCTGATGTACAGCCTCAAATCATGCCTACGGGATTGAGTTGGGGTGCCTAAACTTACTTGCACACATCGAAATGGGGCTGTGCCTTGGAAAGGAAGTACAGACGATAAACGGCCCTGAACCTTTATCCGACGTCACAGTCGCCTAGACATACTTCCCGAGCATTTCGGACTGTGCCGATCTTGGCCTCGGGAAGAGTACCTAACGAGAGCGGAAACGTCTGGTCGACCGCAAAACTTCATCACCACCCGGAGGCTTCGTCTTTCGGATGGGATAAAGCGGAGATCCCCGCGGGTTTCTAGGCCGAATTCAACCTTGGCCGGCCCGGCTCTCTGGCTGTCTTTCATGTGGGACTTTTGGAATCCGCCATCGTCGGGATCTACGTGTATTGGGGCGTCCCCCGCGATCCTCATCCCCATGCCTAGTTATCTACCAATATTCCCCAAAAGGAGGGGGAGGGGTTCAATAGGCATTCTTCCGCGGGGATGCACCATGGTTGTGCGCCTCTTACGTTGGTTCAATCCTAATACGGCAATAATCGTCATCTCTCCCCCCCCCTCTATCAAACACGGTACCGGCACAATGCTTACCTCCCTTGTAAGAAAACGCTCGGGACTACTCTTCTTTTCCCTTCACCATGGGCGGTGCGGTATATAACCGGTACGCGCCGGTACTTGCAACTCAGCTAGGGACAACCAAGCTTCCTCAAGCTTCCCCAAGCTTTCCTGTCCTCTTGGCTTACACCTGGCGTCCTTGGGGGTACCACGCGACCCAGCCGACACCAGGCCGAACCACTGCCCGATGGCGACGCCGACAGGTTGCTGCAACCTAAGCTGGGCGGTTGAAGAGGTTCGTTGCGTGCGTTGCGTGCCTTGGGCGCTACCCCGCAGGAAGCTTGTCCCCAGAGACCAACCGATTCGGGGCGCGCGTGTGTCTCACTCTGACTGGGCTCCCAACACATACCATGTACAGCTCTACCGGTACCTCTGGTGACGGTTGCATAGTTCGATGATGGTGTGTGTGCGACAGGGTACCTCGGGCGACTTTCTTTTGCTCCCTCACCTTCCCATGTCTCGAAGATCAACGGACCGACCAGCTCACCCCCCCGGCTATACTCGCCCGACGCCCGATACATCGCGGTACATGGCATGTATGGGACGAAGCATATCCCCCCCCCCCTCGCG
>JASUDE010000371.1:0-12063 GCA_034509685.1 Colletotrichum cereale | reverse complement strand
GTCCTTTCCAAAGGGTAACTCTGGATACTTAACCTGAACCCCCCCCCCTTCTCTCCCGTCGGATGGGACGAGACATACACACTCGCACGCCGGCATCGCGTCATCTAATACCAACGGCCGCTGCTGACCACGTTCTTTGAACCCGCAGCCTTGCTTCTTCCTACACCGCGACTGTTTTGAAGCCGACACCATGGCCGAGCCTGAGAAGAGAATCGACGGGGACTCACCAGCGTACGCGGAACCCTCCCCTTCCCTTTCCCCTCGTGATTCCCAACATGTGGACCGAAACCAGCTTTGACTCACACACACACTTACCTTACCCCTTCGCACAGCTTCCCCAAGGATGGCGTCTACAACCACGACGAGCGCAAGAAGAGCATCGCGGAGCTGACCCAGAACCTCGAGGGGGAGATCAAGAACCCCCTCCGGGGCGTTCCCAAGGCCGAGCTCCTCGACCGCGTCGCACACTACCAGCGGTCGCACGGCCTCCCCGACGACATCCTTCCCCTGCTGCAGAAGGGCGCCCTGGTTGCGCAGAACCCTGCCCTGTTCGAGGATATCGACGAGCTCGACGAGGCCGAGAAGAGGGCGCTGCGCGAGGAGGTGACGCACCGGTGGAAGCACCCCTGGCCGCTGTACTACACCATCGTCCTCAACTCCATCGCCGCCGCCATCCAGGGATGGGACCAGGTAAGCTCTGTTCCTAATTACAAGTTCCTCCTCCTTTTGCACTTGGATTTGGGGGAATCGTCGTTCGCCCTAGTCGTTTAGTTCCCGTCCGCCTTAACTCCCTCTGTCTGACCACCGGGTTGCATAGACCGGTTCCAACGGCGCCAACCTGGCGTTCCCCGTCGCGCTCGGCATCCCTGATGCTGCCGGCTCGTCCTGCGGCCCCGTCGCGAGCGAAGGCGAATGCGCCAAGAACAGCTGGATCATTGGCCTTGTCAACTCCATGCCCTACATCACAATCTGCATTTTGTAAGTCGTTAACAAACACGCACGGTTGCTCAACGCCAATAGCTCCATCGTGTGTGCGTATGTGTATGTGTGTGAGCAAGTTCGTCGACTGATCGTCCCCGTCGCAGCGCCTGCTGGATCTCGGACCCCCTCAACGACCTCCTCGGCCGTCGCGGCGTCATCTTCATCGCCGCCATCTTCTCGCTGCTCGCGCCCTTTGGCATGGCCGTATCGCAGACATGGGGCCAGCTCGCGGCGTGCAGGTAACCGAATCCCCCCCCCCCCCCTTCGGCGACAGCATCCCAAGTTGTCCCCTCTTCCCAGATCACTGACCACTATTGTCGGGCAGGATGCTCCTCGGAATCGGCATGGGCCTGAAAGAAGTCACCGTTCCCGTCTTTTCGGCCGAGAACTCCCCCACTTTGATCCGCGGTGGCCTGGTCATGTCTTGGCAGGTCTGGACTGCGTTCGGTGAGCCTCACTCTAATAGCCACCTCCCAACGGTCGGCCAAGACGGGATATCCCTTGGTTGTTTGTCGGGGACATCCCTCTTGGCCCCTTGGCTCCTTGTTGGCAACGCAGTCAGAAGTTAAAATAAAATAAAATGAAAAGACTAACCCTAAAACACGTAAAACAGGCATCTTCCTCGGCACCTGCGCCAACCTCGCCGTCGGTAATACGGGCGCCATCGCCTGGCGCCTCCAGTTCGGCTCGGCCTTCATCCCGGCCGTGCCCCTCGTCATCGGCACCTGGTTCTGTCCCGAATCCCCCCGGTGGTACCTCAAGAAGGGCCGCCATCTCAAGGCGTGGGGGTCGCTGCTCCGCCTGCGCAACACGCCGCTGCAGGCCGCCCGGGACCTGTACTACATCCACGCGCTGCTCGAGTACGAGGAGGAGCTGGTGCGCGAGTCCGGCCTCAAGGTCACGAGCAACATGTTCACCCGCTTCGTCGAGCTCTTCACCATCGCGAGGATCCGGCGCGCCACCTGGGCATCCGGCATCGTCATGATTGCCCAGCAGATGTGCGGAAGTAAGTAGTATCCCCCCCTCCCCCATGGGAGCTGCCACCCGCGGTAGTAGAGTGCCGAGAGTGCGGACGCTGACAAAGGAGGGGACAGTCAACATCATCTCGTTCTACAGCTCGACCATCTTCAAGCAGAGCGGCATCAGCGACTACACCGCGCTCTGGGCCAGTTTCGGGTTCGGCCTCATCAACTTCACCTTCGCGTGGCCTGCCGTATGGACCGTTGACACTTTCGGCCGACGAACGCTTTTGCTCTTCACTTTCCCCAACATGTTTTGGACTCTGCTAGGTTCGTGACCACCAACCATAACACCATCCTTCACAAGCCGCGGACCCCCCCCCCTTCTTCCCACCATAGACTAACCGTACCATTCAGTCGCCGGTCTCTGCTACCTCATCAACGACCCCACCGCCAGAATCGCAGCAGTGGCGACCTTTGTCTACCTCTTCACCGCCTTCTACTCCCCCGGTAAGCCACGTACGACCCGGCGTTATCCCCTTATGCTTAGCTGACATCCCCCCCCCTCCCAGGCGAGGGCCCCGTCCCCTTCATGTACTCGGCCGAGGTCTTCCCCCTCTCCCACCGCGAGATCGGCATGTCCTGGGCCGTCGCGACCAACAACTTCTGGGGCTCAGTGCTCTCCCTGACCCTGCCGCGTATGCTCATCGCCATGACCGCCACCGGCGTCTTCTGCTTCTACGCCGGCCTCAACCTCGTCGCCTGCGCCCTCATCTTCCTCTTCGTCCCCGAGACCAAGAAGAAGTCGCTCGAGGAGCTCGACTACGTCTTCGGCGTGCCCACCCGCAAGCACGCCTCCTACCAGCTCGGCACCGTGCTGCCCTGGTGGACGGGGCGCTACGTCCTGCGCCGCAAGGGCGCCGCCTGCCCGCCGCTGTACCGCGAGGAGAACGCCGCGGGCCGCGGCGGCGCTGCGTGAGGCGCGCGCCCGCCAGCCCAGCCCCCCGCGTGCAATCGTGACTGTAGAATCAGGTTCTTCGCGCGGGCTTTTGGCATAGGTTGCCAATGACAGCTCCCGCCTCGAATGGACTAAAGGAGGGGAATTGTGGGGAAAGAGAGACGCCTATAGTTGTGGGAGTTACATATGCGTCTGATGTTGTAGTCTTGCGTTGGAGATCGTACTATACCCCCCCCCTCGTTAGTGATCAAGCCACTTCTATTACCCTCGAAACACTTGCGTTCCGGCGCCGAAAGTTCTCGGTCGTGACAGTTTCAAAGCAATTGGTCCATTCGCGATTGTAGTATAAATCATCTCATTGACTCGTCACACAACTCCTCTATGCTGTGTTATGGCCGTACATGACAAGAAACGGGTAGGCCGCCACCCCCTTTTCCCACCACAAAACGACTCTAGAGCGTGTATCGGAACTGGCACAGGTTAGCATCCGCCTTTCTGGTCGGTCAGACGGGAGGATTGTTACTTACGTAGGGGTTCTCAAAGTCGGTGTAATCCTGCTCCCCGTACTCCTTGCCCCGCTTCGCCCTCTCCTCGACCGTGAGCCCGTCGACGGCCATGTCGGCGTCCCTCTTCCGGTTCCGCCTCACTAGCACCCAGCGCCACGTCAGGATCAGCGCGAACTGGAGCCCGAAGCAGATGGCGCACCCGGTGGTGCCGGGCGTGTACTTGGGCGCGTCCTTGGCGCGGAAGATCTGGCTGCCGACCATGTTGCCGACGCAGTAGCCGACAAAGGTGAAGCTGCTCGTGACGGTGCGCTTCGTGCGGCCGGCCGTGTTGCTCGGGATCAGCGTCCACGCGAGGAAGAGGCCGAGCACGAAGGGCACCGTGATGAAGTAGCACCCCCACTTGGTCCACTTGATGGCCGGGTCGTTGGGCAAGAGGGACATGCCGAGGAAGCCGGCGAAGGGCGGGAGCACCGAGGAGGACATGATCCAGAGGCGAAGGTTGGCGCGCTTGCTGGTGAGGATGCCCACGGCGATGAAGATGACGACGGACATTACGGAGCGGGGGATGTCGATGAGGATGGTCTGAAGGTTGGCTTCGGGAGCTGTTAGTATTTTTTTTCCCGACCTCGGTGTCAGAGGCAGTCAAGGGGGGAACACGTACTGAAGCCGAAAGAGGTCATGATGATGCTGCTAAAAGTCGTGAGGCCGCCGTTGGGTACGGAGCTGAGAAAGGCGTTCAGGCCGGCGAACCAGAAGCAGGGGTCGACGAGGCACTCCCGGACCTGCTTCCACTTCCACCCCTTGATGGCAGTGCGGTCGTGGCCGGTGTTGTTAGACATGATGCGCGCACTCGCCTGTCGTCGGTCAGTAGCGAATCCGGAGCACATGTACCACGATGGAAACTCACCATCTGCTTCTCCGCCTCGGTCAGCCACTTCACCTCGGAAGGCGTTCCCAGAAGGAACAGGCAGAGACACCCGATGGCGGTGGTGAGACTGCCCAGGAACTACAAACTGTCAGGGTCCTATCCCGCACATCATATCTTTCCCACACAAAAGAGCCGACTCACGTAGGAGATGTACCGCCACGGCTGCGCGCCCTCCTTGTGCTGCGTCGAGGCCCCGATGCCGTACATGATGAGGTGCGCGATGACGCCGAACCCGGCGTTGGCGCTCTGAAACACGAGCGACCGCGAGGCGTGCTCGCGCGTCTTGTACCAGGTGCCGACGAGCAGGATGAAGCCGGGCGAGATACAGCACTCAAAGGCGCCCTGGAGGGCGCGGAGGACGATGAGGTGGGTAAAGTTCTTGGAGAAGCCGATGCAGAGGACGATGATGCCCCAGCAGATCATGTACACGGAGAGGGTGCGGCCCATCTTGTAGCGCTGGAGGACGATGTTGCTCGGGAACTCGAAGCACATGTACGTGATGTCTGGGCGTCGAGGTCAGCTTCGCTTGGGGGACGGGACGGGATATCAGAAAGAGGGCAGGGGAGGGAGATGTGGGAGAGAGCGTACAGAAGATGGTCGTCAGCCAAGAGTACTGTTGATCCACCAGCCCCGTGTCCTCGCGTAGACCGAAGATGGCCTGGGTGCCGAGGGCGGTCTTGTCGACTTGCTGGATGCCATAGCAGATCCACATGAGCGGGAGGAGGTACTTGTCGATCTTGCGCTTGAGCCTGTGGTACTCCTCCTTTGTGTGTCGGGCTTCCACAGAGACTGCATCGAAACGTGGTTAGCCGGTCAAGGAATTTCCCAGGTCACCTTGCAGCCGTCCGCAGAGAGAATGAGCGGGGAGTGTGTCCTCACCAAGGTCCGTCTCGCCGTTCTTCTCGCTCGTGCTGTCGGACAGGGCCGACACCACGGCAACCTTCTTCTCCGACACGGGGGCTTCCAGATCTTGAGGCGATGCCATGGCTGCGGGTAGTCCACAAAGGAACTTGGGGAGGCAAAAGGGTGGAGGTCGATGTTCGCGGGAGGATCGCAAAGCGGACGGGAAATCGAACGGGATGGCGTGCCGTGCCAGTGGTGATACGGTCGTCACTGATGCACACGGGGCCTCACTTATATGAGCATCACCACCACCGCGGTTGTCGTCTCGTCTGCCGGTGGTCACTGCTGGAGGAGGCAACGTAACCCCTCCTCCCGAGAAGTCGAGATAAGGGTTTCCGCGGAGATGAAGGGAGAGACTCAGCCGACGATCGCTGCCCCCAACGCTGGATAGCCGACCGCGGGACTATCCCGGTGGGCCTGCAGCGGACAGTCGAACCAACATGGCAAGTAAACTCCAGCGGGCGGCGTTGACATGTCAGTTTGGTCGCTGCAGCTACAGTAGTCTGTCCGTCCCGAGGGCGGCGGCGGGTGACGTGGGTCCTATATCGCAGGCGATTCCCAAATCTTATCTAGACATGCATTCATCAACTCGAGGCGACTGGGGGCGAAAAGAACGAGCGTCGTCCAACGATGTGATAAGGACCTTGAAGAAAAAGTGAGATCGGGTGAAGGATACCGACCGCCCCGCCGCCGGATAACGAGACTCGGTCTCTGAGGGGGGGGATATGGGTACGGCGTAGTCGTACTGCAGGGATGGAGATGACAATGTTACGCTGAGTGCGCCGCGAAGCTGCATCGCGTCTTGGCTGACGGAACGTTTGATAGGAAGAAAGGGCTTGCTTGATGCACGGCGTGATAAGGCGGGAGGCAGGAGGGGCGAAAGATCGAAAGTCCCCTTGCCGGCCAGCGTTGTCCGATCACCGGACGCCGGAATCAGTCGATATAACGACCTGCCTCCCTCGCAATCCAGCCAAACAAGAGGATGGAACAAGGCTGTAGTCCCTTTGGGCTGACTGCCAAGATATAGATAGGGCCTGTCGAGTCCACAACGGGGGGAGCGGGGGAAGCCGGGGTGGTCGTTCTTATCATTACCCCCCAACCGCAAACATGGGACAGATACCGAAGCAGGCCCGGAAATGATAACAGGTGGAGGTAATGTTATACCATTTGTGTTGGATTGTCCTCCGTTACGCGGCCATGAGCACGGCGGAGGAGACAATTGTCGCCGAGTATAGCGTTTGTTTACCTGATTAAGAGTAAAACGACCAGAAAACTCTTGGGAGGTTTCACATCACGGCTGTGCCTAGTGGAATATGGACAGACAATGCAGGGAAAATATCAAACTTTTTATAGGTATATAGACGCCGGGTGGATAAGCGTGGCCATGGCCCGCTACACGGCCTTGGAGGCGCGGGACTTGTTGTCCCGGTGCCGCCTCTCCTTGGCGGCCGTTTTCCGGCGCTTCATCCACGACTGGTTGAGGTTCTTGCGGTTGTCCCAGAACCACTTCTGGAAATCGCCGCCGGGTCCCGCCGCGCTGCCGCTCTCTGCCTCGGCGTTCCGCTCCGCGTTCAGTGTCGCCTCGATCTCCTCCCGCGTCTCCTCGTCTTCGTCCTCCTCCTCGGCGCCAGTGGCCCAGAACGGCTTCGTGTGATTCGGGTGCGCCGTGTCGGGGGTGGGCGCCGCGCTTCTGATATTGCGCCACTCAAACTCCTCTGCGGTGAAGGGGGTCATGGGCAGCTGGCTAGCCGCCGCGACGTCGCCCTCCTCTTCCAAGTCGTCGTTGTCGGCGCCGCCGCTGAAGAAGCTGAAAGGCTCGGCTTCTTTGGCGGCCTGAGGTTTCTCGTCGTCACCCTGCTTCGGGCGTTTGTAGAGGGCCTCGAGAGGGTGGACCTGCGATGGGGTGGATGGTGGGGGTATCTTGATGGTAAGGCTGACGTTGGAGCCAGCGGATATGGGCCGTGACGCATCGGCGGCCCTGATGGCAGACAGAGGAGTCTCAAAGACGGCTGGCTTAGAGGTCTTTGCGGCATCTGCCATTTCTTCGTCGTCGTCGTCGGAGCCATCGTCGGAGCTACCATCATCCGACGATGAGCCGCTGCTGCTGGTAGTATCGTCCTCTTTACGCGGCGGCCTCGGCGTCTGCTTTGCAGGTGTCACTGGCGACGCCTTGACCTGCTCCGGCTCATCGTCTGAGCCCTCGTCCGAGGAGGTATCCTCATCGGATGACGTGCCGCTGCTGCTTGTGGAATCTTCATCCTGCGGCGGCGGCGGCGGCGGCGGCGGCGGCGGAGGGGCCTTGGCCTTCTTGGATGCCTTGGGTGCTTTGGACTCGGGGACGGGCGCCGTCGCGGTCCTCCTCGTCTTGGGCGGTTCGATGACGTTTCCTTGAGCGTCGACCCATCCTTTGCCTTCGACATACTCGCTGGTGAGCGACTCGGCCGGCGCAGGCTTGGTGGCCTTGAGAAAGGTGGGGAACTTTGTCGTCTTCTCGAACTCGTGGATGATGACCTCTCGCGACCTCTTCTTGCGCTTCTTGCGCTCGGATTCGTCCTCGGCCTCGGTTGTCGGCGGAAGCTGCTTGGCTGGCAGCTTGGTCTTGAGCAGGCACTCCTCCTTTTCGGTGTACTTGGAGCGCTCCTCACGCCTCTTGGTCTTGTCCTTCTTCTCCTTCTTTTCCTTGTCCTTTTTGCTCTTCTTCTCCCTTATCTTGGCCTCCTCGGGGACGGTCCATCCTCGCTTGACCTTACGATCGTGCAGCTGAACACCCTCGACAACGTTCTCGTCGCGCTTCTGCCGCTTCCTCTCCTCTTTGTCCTTGGACTTCTTCTTCCGCTTCTTTCCCGTCTCTTCGTCTTCGGGGACGGGAGTGTAGTCCTCGACGGGACGGGCCTTATCGACGCGCATTTTGACCCCCTTTAGCACAGCGCCGTTCAGTCTTTTCTTGAGCTTTTCGGCGTCCGCCTCAGGAAGGTCGACGAAGCCGTAGCGCTTATCTGGAAAGGTCTCGAGGGTGTGGAAGGAAATGTTGCGGGCGTTGGGCAAGGCCGAAGACGGCACGACGATATTCAGGAGGTCCTTGTCGAAAGGAGTGATGTGCAACCTCGTGTAGGCGCTGCTGGTGTCGGATGATGGTCCAACAGAGTCGAAAGTAGTCGGTGCGACACTCGAGGTCATCATTAGATATTATCGTGTCGAGGCAGAGGCAAAAACGAACAGACTCGTGACGCTGGCTGGGCGTCGTATGCCCGTCGGGTTGAAATGTCGAGAGGGAATGGCAGTTCCCAAGAGCTAACGAAGCTTCAGCAAAGAGGATTTTTTGCCGATCCAGTCGAAAACCCTTTTGTTGCGCAGGGATTTTCATTGGCCCAGACGTACGTCCGGCGGCGGAAGAGTGGGTACTCGGGCGCACTGTACCACAGCACTGTCCGACCCCCACCAGTGATTGCTTATGTCAGCTTGCTGATGTTCTCGTTGATACAAAGACTGTATTTCAATTAAGTACCTAGACAATTTGCAAAGTAATAGCTCCTAGTTGCAGAATTTATTTTTGGTTAGTACAGTCATCTTTTTGTAGTTTACAGATTGCATAGAGACTATAGAGACAGTATATAGAGAATGTTTAGTGCCGTGTTCAACAGGGCCTTTTTCTTTGACCAAGACGGGGAAGTACGATCGTGGCATCTCCCCATTTACCCGCGAGCCAACTTGGCCAATTGTGGAAGCCATTATGGACTTCTGTTTTGTTTGAAGAAGGTGCCGTCCGAAGATGCCTGCCTACGACACTCACCCACTTCTCTTCTACATCGTTATCAACATCATCAACCCTAGTACGGCGCCATATTCTTCCAGCCTCTCATCCAGGCCTCAGGTTTGACTTTGGTCTTGTCTCTTTATATCTTTAGCCGACTGATTCCTTGCCGTCGTTCCCTCCCGTGGCCTCCTCATCCTTTTCGAGAAAGTACTGCTCATCATGAGCGGCGATTCCAGCACCGGTGACGATGACTTCCAAAAAGCACCCTTGGCTAGAAGGCCCAATGCCTCCGTCCATGAACGACCTGGATTAACGCAGCTTCCTGGGGTATTCGTTCCATCCTGTCAAAATGGAATCGTCATCTACCCAACCACCACGCAGAAGAACCCGACAACTCGGCGACGCCCGTCCGTCGTCCCACCAGCACCATCCACTACGCTCAACTGTAGCTTGCTTAGCCAAGGAGGCGATGAAACCATGGACTGGATTCCCCAAGCCAGCTCAGGATTCCGCCGGTCCTCTCGATGTATGAGTATGGAAGAAACCAGTACCTATTCCCACCGTCAAAAGTCTGTCGAGGAGCCTGTCGGTAAAACTGAACCGATGGGTGTCTCTGGCAAAAGTAACCAATGATTCTCCCACTACCATATTGATGCTACCTCGTGTCCCTGCTGACTACCACAAGTAGGCAACAATCGCTCTCTCAGTAAGCCACTCGATTCCTGCGCTACACACGATAGTGTCAAACCGAAGCAAACTGCATCAACTGCCACAGACCAGCCTGCTTCGACGGCATCAGCACGAACCCCTGCCGACATTGCGAGCGTCGAGGACGTCAACACTGTGCCTCATGATCCGAGATTTGTTCTGCCTGAGCAAACTTCAGACAGCCCAGGTCGATCTAGCTATAGAATATGGGGAAAGTCTCATATGCTGATGCAGCGCATCATGGCAAAGGTCCGAGACCACCTTGCTGGGGATCGGAAGGCAGGAACTATCCCACCCCAAGAGACCGACATACCCGCCATCTGTCCACGAGAATCTTGCCAGTATGTTCTCGACGACAGCCAGGTTCAAGCCCTTGTCGAGATAGTCTTTCGAGAAATGTGTAAGCATGATGCAAGCTCCCGAGGCACACTAGCTACCAAATCATATCAAGCAACGGGCGATTCGGTACTGAAGTGGCTTTCAAGGAAGCCCAGCTGTCTAAATTCTTCCATTAAGCCTCGACCTTCAACTACAGCTGGCCCTGCAACCACTATCAGCGAGCCAGAGACTTCATTCTTTGCCCGAAGCGCTTCAGATGGGCAGATTTACTCGAAAACAAGGTCTCAACCAGCGCCTGCCACCACAATCGTCTCTCAAGTGGGCAGTACCAACATCCAGTGGCTCGACAATATAGGAACTGGCCCTGAATTGCCCCAATGCACTTCTCCTATGCTCGATACGTCCACTGGCAAGGAGCCTTGTCTCACTCCCGGTTCAGAAATCACCCGCGAAGCACCCGACTTTCTGGGCTTCTCTCTTGAACCTCAACCTGCGACTCGGGCCAGTAAAGACAAGGAAAACATTAAGGAATTGATCATCGAAGACGAGGAGAAAAAGAATCGTGAAATGACGTCTTTTCCAGCGCTCTCGAAGCGACACTGTACTGATGATTGGCTGAGTCCTCCTACTAGCTTTGTTGATTCGGAAGATGGTACCGACATGTATCATCTCGGGATCGACGCAAGATCCGGTAGCATCGCCTCGATCGACCAGGGTCTGACGAAACATCAAGTAGAGGACGCAAAGTCCCACAAGGATCCTCGTCTTCGCCCTCTCCAACCGAATTCCGAAGCTGTCGTCGGAATGCAGCCGTGCGAGATGGGTGGCTCCCTATTTGCATTGGCCGAAAGTGGAAGGCGACGATCTGCTCACTTCGCTGGCCCTCCTACGCCAGAACATCCGGACTCTAAACCTGGCTTTGTGCAGAAGCTTACTCGAAAGATCAGCTCCGTCTTCCAACTTCCGGACAGCATTAGCCGTCCAACCCGCGCACCCCCACCTTCAGAGGTAGAGAGCCAGATTTCTAGCAAGTTTACTGAGGCACTCGGTGCAACTCGACCACCCGCTGGAGACGAAGGTTTAAATTCTGGACATATCTCTGAGCCTGAACCTGATACCGTTTATCAGGCCCTGACCTTGTTAAAGCCCAGCAAGGGAGAGCCGCAGCGTCGGAGCCCTTGCTCCGAGGACAACATTCCCCATCGTTGTGAGGACGATCCCAGCACGTCGGGAATGCCAAAAACAGGTACCCAGCCGAGTCCCTAAACCATCATGAGCGAGTCTAAAATGAGAAACGGAGGAAGATAAGACTACCCTAGATATCCGTTGTCCTTGGTCTTTCTTTTGTTGTCCAAGACGTGTTACCTATGCCACTACAAGTCTACAACTCACACTTCAATAGCTGTCAAGTGCCCTAGCATGCAAGAGTAACGCTTTGTAGTTTCATTGAATATGGATTATGCATTTGGCTCGTCTCATACACGCTCTAGTTTGGAGGCAATGTGTGGTTCGGCATTCAGTTGGCCTATTACCTATGGCTAATTGGTGAGTGCCTGCGCTGGACGTATTGATACAGTCTATGTACATGTTCTAAACTTAATATACACGGTACTGCTTTGCTGCGCTCCTTCAGCTGCAAGTGTCTGTAGATCTTTCTGCCACTCAAGGATAAATGAGGTATGGATGGATCCATTAACCAAGAAGAACGGTCTACGTTTCAGCTCTTATCTTAGCTTTGATTGCAGACGAGCGATTGCTTCTAAGATTTTGGCCGTGCCGTCTACAAGGTCCTCGGAGTCTTTGACCAGGGCGTCCGTGTTTTTCCCCCCACCGCAGCAGTCTCTCGTTGGACATCGCAGAGAGTAGTTCTGAGAAATCAATCAGTTTTGTGATACCTTACCTGAAAACAGCTTGGTATCACTTACAGAGAGAGCGTATAAGTCAAAGCACCTACTTTCCGCCCACCCCTGCATTCCGCCCACCGTTTTACACCAAAAACAGGGTTTTAGAGGGTTATATATCAGCAT
>JASUDE010000370.1:30328-47784 GCA_034509685.1 Colletotrichum cereale | reverse complement strand
TGAAAGAACAAAATGGCGTACAGTTGGCGAACAATACCCAGTCTCCCGAGACAAAAAAAAAAAAAAAAGCAGACGCAGAGTCCGACGAGGGCCACTACATCCCGCCTCTGCGACTAGCTCAAACAGACGGCAGGTCGGTGTGCATTGCAGGCACGTCCCCGTTGGAGCACAACAGCGCTCATCGCCTGGCTATCCGCCGGCTTATACGCCCAATTCCATGTGAGCCCAGTCGGCGAGAATCATGGGGGCCCGAGGCACCGTCTCGGAATGGGAGAAGTGACGGCCCGACGGGTGAGAATGGCAGTTGCTGCGTCCAACAGCTAGCTTCTGCAAGTCAAGTCAAGTCAAGCCAACTCCATCTGAAGAAAAGGGAGAAAGAGCGAGAGAGAGCGAAAGCGTGTGAGAGGGCGAGGTTGGGGTTTGAGAACAGCAAACTCTGGACCGACTCGAATGTCGCCAGTTTCTTCATTCCCATGTCCTTTCCGACCCTCCTGTCCGTCATCAACCTTTCGGTTAGACATGGTACTCTCAAAATGGCACTTCGCGTCGCAATCCGCGGGCTTGTCTGAGGTTGCTCTGCTCTGTTCTGCTCTACTCGTTGCAGCTTGCGCGTTCGGCGCCGATATGAGATGGTCCGCGTGGCACTTCACCACACCTCACCGCACCTTGGCCGTCTTTTCATGCGTCGCTCTCTACCGTTTACCAGACCTTATCTGGACGTCTCGCGCTTATCCTCTTCAGCGGCTGTACCCAGATCGACGGGTCCCCATACTCTCATCTCTTCCCCCATGATCCCGACCGAAACCCCTTGGCCGCTGGTTGCAAGACATTTCACCACGTTGCTCGCCCATCCCCACATTGGCCCTGCTGCCGCCTCCGCCTGACCTCCTTTCCCAACACCCCCCCCCCCCCCCTTTCAAGTCGGCAATTGTTCTTCTTCTTCCGTTGTCTCACTTGTCCCCGGTTTCGCTTAGAGTCGGTCCCTAGCCCTGTGAACTCACTCACTTGTTTCCGCCCCCGACCAGTCCTCAGTTGGCAGCATCGTGGCTTAGTTTGGCCCCCTCCCCCCATTTACCAGTTTCCGTCGTGATCATCCCCATCAAACACAACCATACTCTCTCTTTCCCCCTGCCTTTCTCCGGGGGCGCGTTGCGGCCATGGACGCTTACTCAGTATCTTATACCAGCCCTGACAGCCGGAGCACATCCCGCATTTACCAGGACCTTGAATCCTGTCGAGTTCAGGGCCTCCGTGGGACCGGCCGCGACGAGCTGCTGCTCAGATCGATGACAATGGACTCACTTCTGCGGGTAAGTCTGCTTCTTGTCAACCACGTGCCTAACGTCGCTAGTGGGACGCTTCGGGCCGCGGACGCCGATTGTCCCCTTTGATGGACGAATCCGTCTTAATGCTTCCCCCCTCTCCGACCGTACATGTCCTGTCCCATGCCTCAGCGTACAAGACGATGGCGGCCTGTTATTCTTGTCCAATCAGTTTGCTCCTAACACGTCGCAGCGCAAACAATCCGAGTCAGGCCCACGGCCTCACGTGGGCATCATCGGCGCTGGCCTCGCCGGATTGCGTTGTGCCGATATCCTGATTCAACATGGCTTGCTCGTGACCATCATCGAAGGCCGCGAACGACTTGGAGGCCGCTTGTTCCAGGAAACGCTGCCGAACGGACACACCGTCGACCTTGGGCCCAACTGGATACACGGCACCGATGACAACCCCATCAATGACCTCGCCAAAGAGACCGGAACTGCGGTCGGTAGCTGGGATAAACGGTCGTACGTGTTCGACGAAGGGGGGGAACTGTTCGACTTGGAAGAAAGCGAGGTCTACTCCACCGTCATGTGGGATATTGTCCAAGATGCATTCCAGCATTCTAACAAAAACTCGACCGATATCCATCCCGACGAGAGTCTATGGGACTTTTTCCAGCACAAGGTAGTTGAGAAAATCCCCGATACCGAGGAGGACCACGCCAGGAAGCGGACCATTGTTCTTCAAATTGCCGAGCTTTGGGGTGCGTTCACCGGAAGCCCGATCGAAACGCAAAGTCTCAAGTTTTTCTGGCTCGAAGAATGCCTCGACGGCGGTGAGTCATCTTCTGTCGCGGGTCTCGTCGACTCGCGTGGCCTGCAAACCCTTGGGGGAACAGCCGTGGCTGACTTGTGGAAGATAACCTATTCTGCGCCGGCACCTACGAAAAAATCTTTGAGAGAATCGCGGAGCCCGTGAGGCACAATGCGGATATCAAGTACGATACCCGGGTGACCAAGGTTGAGCTGAAAACCCCGGACCGGGAGAAGCCAAGGGTTCACACAAACGCGGGCGAAACCTTTGAGTTTGATGAGGTTGTCATGACGGCGCCTCTAGGCTGGCTGAAGAAGAATCTGCAAGCGTTTGATCCGCCGTTGCCCGACAGAGTCGAGCGAGGTATTCAGGCCATTGGCTACGGCTGTCTCGAGAAGGTTTACATCAGTTTTCCAAGGGCATTTTGGCTTGAACCCGACACAGAAGGCCGCGTGGTCCAAGGCTTCTGCCAATGGCTAGCGCCAAATTACGCACCAAATACGAACCCGAAGAGGTGGAACCAGGAGATTGTCGACCTCGCCTCGTTGGGCGAGCATGCACACCCGACACTGCTATTTTACATATTTGGGGACGAGTCAAGATACATCACCGAAGAAGTGGCCAAGTTAAAGACGATACCGGAGAGGAACTACTTCCTGTACGACTTCTTCAAGCCCTACTATTCCCGGCTGCCGCACTACGACGAGACGTCGCCCGACTGCAAGCCCACGGGGTGCCTGTCGACGGACTGGATGCGAGACGACCTCGCGGGCAACGGCAGCTACAGCAATTTCCCCGTCGGGTTGACGGAGGGCGACAAGGACATTGAGGCGATGCGGAACGGCGTACCAGAAGGCGGTCTGTGGCTGGCCGGCGAGCACACGGCGCCGTTCGTGGCGCTAGGGACGGCGACGGGGGCCTACTGGAGCGGTGAGAGTGTTGGTCTGAGGGTGGCTGAAGCCCATGGCAGGGCGAGCACCACTACCATGTAAGGTTCAGGACGGCAAGGGGGGGGAGGTTGGGTCGTCTGCCGGGTGCCGATGAAGAGCGAGCGGACCATATTCTTCACGTGATTGATGGGCCAGGGCATGACTTGCACCCTTTAGCTACGAACATACCAGCTGGTGTGGACTATGTAATAGGGGCGTTGAAACGGGTTATGGCCATCGCATCAGCCAGCTAAGCCTTGGGGCTGCATTCTCTTTTGTTTTAGATGGACCCAATGGCCGAACATAGTCATCCGATTCAACATCTATTTACAGTTTATTTTTTTCTCTCAGGGCCCCCTGGGCCCTGAGCCTGCTCCTTCACACCAGAGACCGAGCCATTTCCCAAACTTATCGGGAAAAGTAGGCAGACAGATGTCTGTTGCGTATGTAAGCACCACTGGGCCGCGAAGCTGAAACACACACACACACTCTCTCTGTCTCTCTCTCTCTTTCTGATGAAGCAATCAGGCATTGAATTTTGTATTTTCTTTCAAGTGAAAGACATACGCCAACGAGACAACGTTCGCCTTTGTTCCTCGAGTGCTGTGATGGTGGGTATTGTGGGAGACTGAGATCGGACAAAGGGCATTCCAACGGCCCTCACATACTGACCTTCATTCCAGGCAGCTTTCCATGTAGGTTGGGGGTCTTTGGAAGGAGAGAAACAGGGCGATGTCATGCAACACCAACAAAGCTAGTCTTGCGGCGTGGGGGGAAAGCGATGATATGCAAATAGAGGGGAGGGCACATGGTGAGCGGCATGCGTATTGCTGTATGTATTCTTCCACTTCTCACCTGGACTGAAACTTGATTAGCTGAGTTGGACGGTCGCCTGTATAATACCTGCAAAAACACAATAGGTAGGTACATATGCACCATCATTACAGATACCAAGAGAGAACAGCTGCAGCCAGCCAGGGTTGGAGATGTGCAAATCGTGGCTGATTCTGCATCAACGGACGCACGGTTCACTGCACCATCAGGGGAGCAGGTCCGCCACTGGTGTTTCCATCAGACCCAGTCACAAGTAATGGCCCCCTTGCCCCCCTTGTCCCTCCCAGTGAATCGCCCCCCTCCTTGCCAGCAAACCGTCCTATCGGCTCCAGCCACGGTCATTACCCTCCTGGCCGCCCCCCACCCCTCTCCTTATCGATAAAGACCTTACCTCCCTTAGTGTACCAAGTCAACTGATACAAGTTGATGGGGACCCCTGCGCACCCTGTTGGTGACGTGAATCCAGTTAGAGTCACGCGCTGCGAGAGCACGTGGGGGGGGTTAGAACCAATCTTTAGTGCATCTGGCTGGGTCCATGTCCCCCTCCTACTCTCATGCCTCATGCCTCCACCCCCCATCTTTCCAGCCCAGCCCAGTGCCGGCCTTGCCTCATCATCACCGCACGTCCAGACATACACCATTGCTTTATCACCCAAGGTTGCCGTTGCCGTTACCGTTACTGCTGTCTATCTACCCGACCTGCCTTACTCACCTGCGCCTTGCCTTACTTCGACTGATCCTTATTCCGCCATTCACCTAACTGCTTGCGAGAGCCCCAACTAACTGGAATCACTTTCTTGGCTTCGTGCTTCTCCGGCCTCTCTCCCGCATACCTCCAACAGCCCCATCAACTGTTGCCTCCTGGCCCCCCCCCCTCCCTTTCAGCCTGGTGCTCCCCTACCTACCCGCCTTTCGACCTGGGCCTACTTTCCGTCCGAGATATCTATCTCTCTCCATCTCTTTCGCTTGCCCCCTTAGCGAAACCCTATCTTTGGATGACGAACACACCATGAACAGTGTCCCCGCCTTGGGCCGGGTGTCTTCTGATAACACGGCGACTGCAGACTGCCTCAACCACCCCCGGTGAACTGCAGCCCCTCCGCTTCGCTTTGCTTGTACACCAGCGCCGCATGTTCCTTCTGTTGTAGCCTGAGGAAATAACCCTAGCTGTATCTACTGTACCTTCGAAATTCCCTACTCCTCCTTCTTTTCCGAATCCCTGAGCCGATCGATCCATCGAATCAACCCATCATCTCACGAACCGAACCGAACAACACCCCTGTAGGTGGGGGATACCGAGTCCATCATGGCGACGATATTCCAGAGCTTCCGAAGCTCGACATTGTCGAAGCGTCTGCTCATCTACGCCCTGCGGCGCCTAGAGCTCCTGGACGAGGAAACGCTGGACATGGAGAACCTGCAATTCGCCCTCGGCAGGACCACTACGGCCGAGTTCAAGGACGTTGGAGTGCGCCTCAAGGTATGGCCTCCTGGCACTGTGGTCGACCGCTCTTGCGTACACATTTACTACCAAGCAAAGTGACTAACACGGCTATCAAATCCCCAGAAACTCGAGCGCCTACTGCAGCTCCCCTCCGAGTTCCGAATCCAAAGAGCAAAAGTGCTGAAACTTAATGTCACCATCCCCGTCGACTTCTATACAAGCCCTATAATCATCGAGATCGATGGCGTCGACGTGCGTCTGAAGGTCTCCACCTCCGGCGAAGACAACAAGGGCAAGGCGGCGGCGGCGGCGACGCCGGGCGAGGAGTCCACAGGAATCCCCAATACAGTCAACCTCGCCGAGTCATTCCTGAACGACAATGCCGCTTTGAAAGATGCCAAACTGGCCGAGGAGAAGCGGAGGTTGGAGGATGCCTTGGCGGCCGAAACACAGGACCTTGGCGGCTCGACCATGAGCGAGAGCTCCATGAGCGACGATGGCAGTCAGTTCGGTACAGGTCAGGCACTGTCCCTTCCCGGCTTCCTGGCCGGCTTCCTCCAGGGCATCGTCGACCGCATCCAGGTCCGCATCCGAGGCGTTACCTTCCAGTTGGACGTTGAGGTCCCCGTCGAGCCGAATTCGACAACACCGGAGCTGGTTACTTTCCAGCTCGCCCTTGATCGCATAGATGTAGAGGGCGTCACTGCAGAGGCACACAACGAGGAGGGTGCGCCGACAATAGTACCAAAGGACGGGAAGCGCCACATTGCCTTGTCCAAGATCCGAGCCTACCTGATCTCGGAAGCAAACGTCTTTTCGCAATTTGCGCGCTCTCCCTCTGTTTCGTCACCCGCCGTCTCACAGTCTCCGTCGTTCAGCGAGCGCGCTTCCGCGTCGAGGCACAGCGCCTTTCGGCCGACTATGCATGACAGCTATCTCGCAGACTCAGCGGACCTCTCCGAGGTTGACGATGCACTTCTGCAGGACAGCGAGGATGCGTTCAATATTCCGTACGACTTCTCAAACCAACCAGAGGATCCGGTCGAGGAGGAAGAAACGAATACGCCTAGGGCATCGGTATACCAGGACTTCTCTCCTCGAGTACATGTTCCAATGTCCCAGTCCGCCGTCTTGGGGGATGACGATCGTGCCTCTCCGTGGGCCAGCTTCCAGAGGGAAGCGAGGTCAGAGCCGTCGCTCCAGCCAATTGAGGGCGTCCTGCCGGCTGACCTGCTCGACTTTGAAACACCTGAAGCATCACAGCACTCCATCGCAGCAAGTAACAGTTCGAGCCCTGGAGGAGGCGAGGATTTGACACAGTCACACCTGTTTACCCACGAGGAGGCCGAGAGCATGTACATGAGCGCCTTTTCCCAGGCCGAGCCGCAACCAGCCGAATCCAGAATGCCAGGGGGGTGGGATGCCGATTCGAGCCCAGAAACTTCGCCCAAAGCAAAGGCAGCGAGCCCGATGCCGCGTCAACCGTCGCCACCGGCGTTCGAAGCAGCCGTGACCACGCCCGGGCCAGCGACTCCTCGGTACTCGGATGCGCCAACATCTTCTCCGCCAAAGACACCGTCGTCGACAGTCGAGCCGGACTCAAACTTTGAAGACGCGAGAGAGTCAAAAGCGTCTCCTACAATGGTACCCGAAAGCGACGATGTTGCAGAAACGCCCGCGCAGGCAGACGATGTGGCAACTCCAAGAGGACCGACCAGACTGGTGAAGGAGCTCGTATCTCTCCAGAACATATCGCTTTATATTCCCTCGCTTCACCACCACGTGCATGTGCCGGCTGACGCTCACGCTTCGGTCTTGAGCCAAAATCCGGCGTCATCCGGTCTCACCAGATCAGTTGCGCCGCAGGTTCCGGGAGCCTTCTCGGTGTACTCTACATCACCAAGGTTGAATTCGAGCTTTGCGCCGAGGGAGCCGGGATCCGTCATGACAGAGCCGGAAAGCGATGGGACTCTGGAGGTCCAATTGTCGCCTCTGGAGATTCGCTTCGACGCCTCGCTGGCGTATCTGCTCGCTGTCATCGTTGGCAAGTTATTGGATACACTGAAGAGCAAAGGCCCCCCTACCCCTGCCTCCAAGACAACTGAAACCGTAAAGTCACACCAGCAGTCCACAATACCCGACATCAGAGTGGTTTTTGAGAAGATTTCACTCCATTTCCTTCACCAACTTGGCGGCGTTGCCGACACGGCCGAAAGAATCCTGGGCTCCCCCGGGCTGCAGATGCAGCCAGAGATCCTTCTCCGCACTGATCTCGACAACCTCTGCCTAACGTTCGAAAATTCCAAAACCGCGTTGGAGACGGCCATAGATCTTGAAAAGTTCCGCTTCGGATACGCAAGAGATGATATCATCTCGTTTGACCAAAGTCTCCAGATGCGGGCTTCCGTCATGGACAAGTTCCCATCGGTTGGCTCAGATGTATCCGTCAAGGTGATAAAGTCACCCGACTCGATCCGGACAGAAGTCACGACCCTGCCACTGCTGGTCCAACTCGACCTGCAAAGATTGGACGAGACTTTTAGTTGGTTCGGGGGCCTGAGCAGTTTTCTTAACATGAGCTCCTCCATGTCATCGAACGCTTCCCCGTCCGCCAAGCCGCCAGCACCGCCGCCTCTAAAGCCCCGTGGAGTTCGCTTCGACGCCCCAATCCATCCCGACGACAAGTCGGCGTCGGCCGAGAATAAAATTGATATGCGAATAGGAGGTTTTAATCTTGAACTGAAGGGAAAGGAGTGCAGTGTTGGTCTGGAGACGAGTGCTGTCAAAATGGTGAGCAGAGAGTCGGGCATCGGTTTTGCAATCAGCAAAGTCCGACTTGCCGGACCCTACGTGAGATACTCTCGCAGTGATCCGCCCATCTCGGCAGATATTGGAGGTGTACGTTTCGAGTATCTTACCACACCCAAGGACAAGGATCTCGAGAGGCTTTTGGAGCTCATCATCCCGTCCAAGGTCAAGTTCGACCAGGGCGACGACGAGATCATGGTGGACACTCTCCTGCGGCAACGGCGCAAGGGTGGCGTTCTGCGAGTCACTTTCGACCAGCTCAATGTCAGGGTTGACCGGATGCATCAGCTAAACTGCTTGCCCGCACTGGGGGAGGAGGTTGCGCGACTGGCAACCGTTGCCAAGTATCTCCCTGAAGATGACCGTCCCGGCATCCTGCTTTTGGCCGAGGTCAAGGAGCTGGGCGCGGTTCTTGATTTCGGCGGAAAGCTTGGTGTTCTGAACGCGAACCTCAAGAACTTTGAAGTCGCCCAGATCACGGTGCCCTCGTTGGTGGCATTCGGCGTCCATGCCATCTCCGTGAATCGCAACCACCGAGAGGACCTTGTGAGTTCATCAACGACGTTGCCGCCCGGGACCCTCAACCAAGGCCCCGTGCTCATGGTTCGCATGATTGGGGATGAGATGGAGCCGGTCATCAAGATCAAGATGCGCGATGTGACGATTGACTACCGTGTGCCAACGATTATGGATGTCCTAGGACTCGCGGAGGATGCTACACCACAAGACTTCGAAGCCAGCCTTGCCGCTTCCGTGGCCAATCTCGGCGAGCAAGCACATACTGCTCTAGCTGGCAAGAAGCCTCAGACCACGACCCTACCGCCGGACCCTGCTCGACCCAACAGTAAGCCTATGACGGTCGACTTGGTCCTTCGCGATTGCCTGGTCGGCCTGAACCCCCTTGGTCTCCCCTCGAAACTCCTCATCGCCCTGACAGATGCTCGGCTTCAAGTGGTGCTTCCAAAAGACGTGGACACTACGGCAAACCTGGACCTGAACAAGGCCTCCATCTTGCTTATTGACGATGTGGCTAACATAGGTGCGACCTCTACTGTGAACCGCCGGCAGTCGGCAGACATGTCGTCCCAGCAGGTCTCGCGACTCGTCGCTCAAGGCTTCGTGAGCATTTGTTACATATCCTCGGCGAAAGCGGTCGTAAAGGTGTCGGAAAGCCGGAAGGACGGCGAAAAGCATGTCGACATTGAACTCCGTGATGACCTGCTTGTGCTGGAGACGTGCGCCGACTCGACGCAGACCCTCATCACCCTGGCCAATGCGTTGACGCCGCCCACTCCGCCCAGCAAGGAGAACAAGTACCGAACTTCAGTCGTGCCCGTGCAGGACCTCTTGGCTTCGATCTCGGCGGAGGCGTTTGGGAGGGCGGAAGGCGACTACGACTTTGACAAGGACTTCGAGCTCGCCCAGGAGCTGGGCGGCAGTGACGAATACGATGCGGCGAGCGACGCCAGCCCGCTCCAAATCGATTCGCGGTATTACGAAGATGCTGGTCCCTCGGAGCCGCTCTTTGACGCGGAGGGCTCCATGACGTCGAATGCCACGACGACTCAAGATACAAACGACGGCGTGCTGCTGACCAGCTTCAGCGCGAGTGCGTCTCACCATTCGGATGACGGCAGCGACCTAGTAATCCACGAGAACTTCTTCGACAAGGGACCGGAAACCGACGGTAGAGCCCAGGTCTGGAACTCGTCCAAGAACAGCTATGACAAGGCACCCAAGGAACTCGTCGGGCGCAGCCCACTTCGAGTCTCGGTTCGCGATGTGCACGTAATCTGGAACCTGTTTGACGGATACGACTGGGAACGTACGCGCGACGTTATCTCGAGGGCCGTGCAGGACGTTGAGAATAAGGCCATCGAGCGCCGCCGGCGATCGGACCGCGCCGTGTTCGAAGACGACGCCGAGGAAGACGAGACTGTTATTGGAGACTTCCTCTTCAACTCTATCTACATTGGCATCTCAACTAAGCAGGACCCTCGAGAGCTCGCGCAAATGGTCAACCAAGAGTTGAACGACAACGCCACCGAGACGGAGTCTCTCGCAACCACGGCTTTCACCACAACGACGAGTCGGGCGGGAGGTGCGAGGCCCAAGAAGAGGCTGAGGCTGAACCGAAGCAAGCATCACAAGATTACATTCGAACTGCAGGGAGTCAACGTCGATCTGATCGCCTTCCCCCCGGACTCGGGCGAGACGCAGAGTTCCATCGATGTGCGGATCCAAAACCTCGACGTCTTTGACCACGTCCCCACGTCGACGTGGAAAAAGTTTGCCACGTACGACCAAGACGCTGGCGAGCGGGAGATGGGTACCAGCATGGCTCACCTGGAGCTGCTCAATGTGAAGCCCCAGCCGGATCTTGCGGCTTCAGAAATGGTGTTGCGGGTCACGGTGCTGCCTCTCCGGCTCCACGTCGACCAAGACGCACTCGACTTCATCACCAGATTCTTCGAGTTCAAAGACGATAGCGCTCCTGTTCATAGTTCGACCAGCGACGTGCCGTTTCTCCAGCGGGTCGAGGTCCATGACATTCCCGTCAAGCTGGATTTCAAGCCCAAGCGAGTCGACTACGCAGGGCTGAAGTCGGGCCGCACCACGGAGTTTATGAACTTCATCATCCTGGACGAAGCACGCCTGACTCTGCGGCACACCATCATCTACGGCGTCTCGGGCTTCGACAGGATGGGCAAGATCCTCAACGATATCTGGATGCCGGACGTCAAGGGCACCCAACTGGCCGGCGTTCTCGCCGGCCTCGCGCCAGTCCGCGGCATCGTCAACATTGGCAGCGGTTTCAAGGAGCTCATCGAGGTGCCCATCAAGGAGTACAAGAAGGACGGGCGCATCGTCCGCAGCATCGGCAAGGGCGCGGCGGCCTTTGCTCGCACCACGGGCACGGAGATGGTCAAATTCGGAGCCAAGCTGGCCATCGGGACGCAGTACGCGCTTCAGGGCGCAGAGGGTCTCCTGAACAAGCCGCAGGGCGACAACACATGGGAGGAGGCGGATCTCGACCCAGAAGAGAAGAAGCAGATCTCTCTGTACGCGGACCAGCCGACCGGTGTGATCCAAGGGCTGCGCGGCGGCTACTCGAGCCTGACAAGAGACCTCAACATGGCCCGCGATGCCATCATTGCGGTGCCGGGCGAAGTCATGGACAGCCAGAGTGCGCATGGTCTCGCCCAGGCAGTGTGGAAGCGGGCACCGACCATCATCTTCCGGCCGGCTATCGGGGCCACCAAGGTGATTGGACAGACGTTGATGGGCGCAACGAATAGCCTGGATCCGCAGAACAGGCGCAGGGCTGAAGAGGTGAGTTGTCGGGACACACGGGCCCCTCTTCCGAAGAAGAGTTGCTAACTTTTGAGGCAGAAATACAAGCGGCACTAGGTAGCTCCCAGTGTTTAACAAGTGCACACACGAATCAACAAACCAGATACCAGCAACCAGACATTAGGGTTTTCTTTGTTCTTTTTCCTCTCTCTCTTTCCGTCCCGAATTTGATTTGGGGGGTGGGGGGGGGGGGGGGGGGGGGGGTTTTTTTTCTATGAAGACGACGACGAGTTCCATACGACTGCATAAGACTGCATCATAGACTGGCGAAGGAGGGCTCGTCTTTTTTTTTTCTTTTTTTTCCCTAATCTTTTTTTTCTTCTTTTTTTCATACACCAGGTTGATTTTTCCCCCACCGTAAGGAGACCAAGAGACACCATGCAATCCATGATACTTTGCATGGCTCGTCGCATCCTGGGAACTGAACTTTACTTGATTGAGTTGGCTCGCGGGTTACAAGGGGGGTGGAGTCGGGCGGGAAGGCTTAATTTCTTTCTGTAACTAACTACTTAGTGTACGTAGGGTAAAAGAGAGTCGTAGACTTTACTTTCTTCCAAGACAGAATCAATGCTACAAACCGAGTGGTTGGATGGATTGAAACGTGATGATACTGACGATTACTACGTAAGCAAAAAGCGGGCGTTGCAGCAAGTGTAACTTTTTGGACAATTTCGACAGGGTACATCACGGGCACGCCCAGCCACGTCTCGACGAATTGGTCAGCGACCGCGACGATTATCGGAGTTTCTTGGGCTGGAGGCTCGGAGCTCAAGTCCCCACTCGTGTGCGTGCTCGCGCACGCTCCAGAAAGGCGTGTGCTGAACTGGGATCGAGCACGTCAAGGGCCGGAGGGGGACACTCCATTGGTTCCGTCGTCCGATCTGCAAGCTACTATTACCGGGGGGGGGGGGGGGGGGGTTGTTAAGGTAACCTTGTGAAAGAGGGAAGAAACGACCAACCCAATTCCCAGACAATGCTTAACCCCGAAAGGAAGATGAAAGTGGTCTGCAACCGAGTAACCACGGGACGTCAAAGGAATGTCGGGAAATGCACCGGCAGGGCTGATGCGACAAAGCCACTTGCGCCTGTCAGAATGCAGCCGCGGGGGATAAGCTCTACCACGATGAGGTGCCATGTCCGTTCCTGGATTCTGGATGGGTAATCCACGAGTCTATGACCCTCACATTTGCAGAAACCCCTCCCCTCCGGAACCCGAGAGGAGTACAGTACTTCGTAGGGCGGACCCTTTCGACATGGGCAATTTCTCAATGCGCAATGCCAATCCATGCGCGAAAAGAGTGGGAAAATGACAGGGAGCCCCCCGTTTCCTGTTTCTGCTCGGCGTAACTCGTTTCTAACCACCCCGGACTGTTATTACCATCTTCTAATCAGATGAGAGAGAAAAAGAGACAAGAGAGCTTCCTCACGCTTCCACACAGAGCGACTGGTCGGCCGAATATCTCCGAACGTGTCTGTCCGACCACCCCGTTTTTGCATTTCTCGGCCCGCCCGACCTCGATGTCTAATCCCAATGGCGTCATCTAAGCACCGGCCGATCGAGATCCCTCGCGGTTTATCAGCAAGACGCGTCCCCCCTTCCGGCCCCCCCCAGTTGGTTTAGAACAAGGAATGGTCTTGGGCGTGGAAAGACCCTATTTCGGGGGAAGGGGACGGGGAGGGGGGGGGGCTTAATTTAGTTATCAAGTTTTCCCTTTGCGTCCAATGCCATATCGCTGAGATGACTCGTGGGAAGGGGGGAGGAGAAGGAGGAGGAGCTTGGGTTCTTTTGCTTCCTTGCGGGCCATTTCATCTTTTTGTTGATCCTTTTTGGAGCTAAGTTGCCATTGACTACTGCTACGGGATAGTAGCCCAGTCTTTCCCGACAAGACCTCTTCTAATCTCATGAATGATCTTCCTCTTCCACCTTCCCTCTTGTCTCAATCACACACACACTCACCATCTCTCTCCCTCCCTCCATCTGCCCCTTCTGAGTTGAGCCCTTTACACACACCCAAGAAGAAGACAAACCTTGTATCTTTCTGTTATTCGAGCATCTGTCTGTCGCCTTGACAGATTTACCCCGCCTCCACCACCGGAATCTGCCCCGCCAAGTCGACGTGCGCGTGCGCATTCGTCAGTCCGCCGTCGTCGTCGCAAGCGACGAAGCAGTATCCCTCGGGTTCGTGACTTTCAAGTCACAACCGCCATCATTGCTTCCACCGCCAACATGTCGGACGGTAGACGTGCTGTCAATTCGGACAAGGGTTTGTGGTCCCCTTTCATCCCCTTTTCTGCTCCTTTTCGATGCTCCAACCCTCGTCACTCTTTCGATCAAATTCCTCGTCACTTGTTTGTTGGACGCTTCCCTGCCTCGCATGTTTCTGTTTACCGACGCATCGTCGCAACCCAAAACTATGCCCGAAACCAACCAAGCTAACTCCTCTCCCGCACGCGCACAGTCTGGACAACGCTCATAACCAACCTCGACTACCTACCCGGCCTGCTCACCCTCAACCACTCCCTCGTCAAGTCCGGCTCGGCTTACCCCCTCGTCGCGCTTTACACCGACACCTTCCCGGCCGAGGGCCTCGCCGCCCTCGAGCGCCGCGGCATCCCCGCGCAGCGAATCGAGTACTTGCTCCCCACAAAGGGCCGCGACTACTCCAACGACCCGCGCTTCTACGACTGCTGGAGCAAGCTTTCCCCCTTCTCCCTGACCCAGTATGCCCGCGTCGTCCAGCTCGACTCGGACATGCTTGTCCTCCGCAACATGGACGAGCTGATGGAGCTGGAGCTTGACGACGGCGACTTCGCCGCCGACCAGACCCCCGGCGCCGCCATCGGCGGCAGCCCCCGCTCCCCGACCCTTGACGACCTCGCCGTCAAGAACCCGAGCACCCGCGTCTTTGCCGCCGGCCACGCCTGCGTCTGCAACCCACTCCGCAAGCCGCACTACCCGGCCGACTGGACGCCTCACAACTGCGCCTTCACGACGCAGCACGCCACCCCCGACGCCGCCCAGCGCGCCGCGCCCGACCCCGTCACCCAGTCCCCGCTGGGCTTCATGAACGGCGGCCTGCAGGTTGTCAACCCGTCCCGCCGGCTCTTCGAGCAGATCGTCCGGCACATGGAGCAGGGCGCCATGGACATGGACTTCGCCGACCAGAGCCTGCTGTCGGACCTGTACCGCGGCCGCTGGGTCGCCCTGCCCTACATCTACAACGCCCTCAAGACGATGCGCTGGCCGGGCGTGCACGACGCCATCTGGAGCGACGCCGAGGTCAAGAACGTCCACTACATCCTCGCCCCCAAGCCGTGGGACGAGGTCGACCCGCGCACGGGCGAGTGGACGGGCACCGACGAGTCGCACCGCTGGTGGGTCGACTACAATAGGGAGAGGAAGGCCGGCGAGAAGGCGAGGGGGGTCGAGGACGAGTTCTGAGGGGCAACACGGCGGGTTGTGTGCGCGTGTGTTTTGTTCTTCGTTTTTAGGAGGGGGTGAGAACTAATGAGAGTAATACACAACGGGCTCGCTGCCATGGTGTTTTCAAGGGGAGGCTTTTTTTCTCTTCTTCATTTCTTCGGAGGGGACGAGGTTTTGTTTTTTTACTTTTTACTTTTTATTTATTGGGGGAGGGGTTTTTTTTTTTGTTGCATCAATGGTATACGAAAAAGGGATACTCTAGACACTCGCGCCCGATCGAGTCCCGGTTCATGGGATGAACCGGAATAAATACCCAGATGTTGGTTGACCAAGTTGAAACATTACTCTCTTTCACACGGGCATGCAGCAAGATTCTGGTAAGGGATAATAAGGCGGGCCCAAATCTGCCCGGAAGCCATAATACATAACGCAAGGGTATCTATCCATCCATCTTAGTATCCGCCTCAAATAACGCCTTCAAAGCTCGTCCGTGTCGTCGTCCGTGTCGTATATGAAGACCGACGTCCTCTTCTGGTCGGCTTCGGTCTCTGGTTTGGCAACCTCCTTCTCCAACTTGACGGCCTCCTTGGTCTCGACAGATTCATGTTTGACCCCGTCCTCCTGCGTATGAACGGTTCCGCCCTCGTCGTCGTCCTCCTCGGTCTCGGCATCATCATCAACGACCACTACGCTGTCCTTCGTCCCCTTGCCCTTCATCTCTGGCTCGTCTTTGACGCCGTCCTCCAGCTTCGGGAACTCCTCCTTGACAGCAGCGGCGGCAGCCTGCTCGGCCTCGGTCTCGGCCTTGACAGTCTCCTCGGCCAATAACTTGCCCTCGCGGATCCTGTAGAACGCGTCGAGGCAGTTGCGTCTCTGAGCTTGCGTCCAGCTGCCGACGACCAGAGCGAACTCAGTGGCGGTCGCGAAGCCGAATTCGCGCGCCATGGAGCAGAACTGCCGCCGCATGACATCCTCGGGAGGGTTGTAAATGTACGAGAACCCCTTCAGCTTCCAAGCCTGCTCGTCAAACGCCTGGCTGTCAGCGAACAAAGCGCTGTCGCCCTCTCCGTCGACGTCGGAGCTGGCCGCCATCTCCGCCTTGCGGGAAAGCTGCTCCTCGATCTTGGACGTCCCAATCACCTCCGAGTTTTCGTGTGTGTACTCGACGCCTGCCGCCGACAGGATGGCCTGTACGGCATCGCTCTTTGCTTGCTGGGCTTTCGCAGACTCGCCGGCCTTGGGGTCCTTGCCGGCCAAGAACGCGGCAAGCTGGCTCATGTCGCCGTCCTCCGCGTCCGCAGGGTCGCGCTTCAGGGCGCCGAGCCCTCCTTCCTCCTCCTTGGCGAGCTTCTCCATGTCGACGGTGGTCATGGTGATGCCTGTTCCTGCTTTTGCCTCGGCGATATTGGTCTTGTTGACGATGTCACGGATCACGAGCTGGTTTTCGCGATACGTGAAGAGGTTCTCCAGGCCGAAGATCTCTCCCTTGCGTTCGGAATCCTGTTGCACACCTTTGAAGTACCGCCTTTCGGACGACGCCGTGTAGCCGATGTTGGCCTGCTGTTGTTTATAGATCTGCCTGGCGTAGACAATCTCCTCGATGGTACCTGTGGATACCAGGCGGAAGACATCGACGTCCCGGACCTGGCCGATTCGGTACGCTCGATCCTGAGCCTGAAGATCGTACGATGGGTTCCAGTGAGGGTCAACAATGACTACCTTGTTTGCGGACGTAATATTCAGGCCTACACCGCCAGCCTTAGTCGAGATCAGGAAGACAAACTGGGTCGGGTCGGAGTTGAAGTCATCGACGACCTTTTGCCTGTCCTCGTAGGAGACTGTGCCATCCAGATACGTGACACTGTAGCTGGTGTTGTGGAACAGGTGTTGTAGAATGCGAAGCAGCCGGACGCTGTGCGAGAAGACAAGGACTTTGTCACCGCTGTCGTGCCAGAACTTGAGAAGCTTCTTCAAGACCTTCCATTTCCCACAGAACTCGGGGTTGGCCAGGTTCATGATGGCGTCTCTGTTCCGGTAGAGGTATTGCCACGTGTCTGGGCAGCAGGTCTCCAGTGTGCGCATTTCCCTATTGTGCTTGTCGTCCTGGTCACTCCCTCCTGCAGGGATGAGGAGAGTGAGGTGGTTCGACAGCTTCTGCAGAGTTGTGACGCAGGGGAAGATGATGGACTGCCATGATGTTCCATCCTCGAGCCTCTTCCGACAGCACCAGCCCTGGCCAGTGCCCGACCCGCATTCGCACGGGTACGAAAGGGTACGAAGAAGCTCGACATCAGGCCTACTGATGAAGTTCTTGTACGCTTCCTGTTGTTGATCCGTAAGCGGGCAGAAGACGACTCGGTCGCTCTTCTTGGGTAGCTGATGGGCTATCAATGTTTTCATGCGGCGCAGGAAGAAACCGGGAAGAAGGTTGGTAACAAGCTTCCTGGCAGTGATTCTGGCTTCTCTCAACTGGCCCAAGGTCGCGTCGTGGGACTGGCCTCGCGTCAGAGGTCTGGTGATGGTGTTGTTCCATTCCCTCAAGGTACCGAAGTGGCCTGGGTTCGTCCAATTCAACAGGGTCCAA
>JASUDE010000370.1:0-30318 GCA_034509685.1 Colletotrichum cereale | reverse complement strand
GCGCATTAATGTCGTTCATTGCCTTGGTAACCTCGGAGCTCCTTTCCTTCATCTGGTGGCATTCGTCGGCGATGACGGCATCCCACTTGACTGTGTTAACCAAGCTCTTGTGATTCTTATAGGTGGTGTAAGTGGTGATCATGATTTCCGTCCGGCCCGCCTTGGAAGTGGACAGCACATCCTCTTTCCCTGCGCCATGAAAGACGTCGACCTTCCACCAGCCCCAGCGATTCAGCTCGTTCTTCCAGTTTTCGATGATGGATCCCGGGCAGATGATCAGGATCCTCGGGTACCAGCGACCGGAGACGTCACGAATCTTCTTTAGACGCTTCCTATCGCGCTCGTCGGCGGTCTTGCCAAAGGCCGCGGTGAGGAATGCGGCAACCTGTACCGTCTTGCCGAGACCCATGTCATCGCCGAGCACGCCGCCTCTCTGGTAGACGAAAAGACGATGCAGGAACTTGACGCCGACGATTTGGTATTCGCGTAGGTACTGGGCAATGGAGGCAGGGATGATTCCTGCCGAGTACTCGAGCTCGACTTCTTGGTAGGGCCGGCAGGGCTTGATCTTTGTGCTCTCGTCGAACTTGGGTCGGCGCTCCAGGCTGTCGAGCCGATCATCCTCGGAGAAGACTACGTCGGAATAGTCTGGCGGCAGCAAAAGGCCGGCGTCCTGTAGTCTCTCGCGGTTCTTGTCAAACGCCTTCCTCCGCTCCTTCAAGTAGTCGGGCGCTTCAGCGACGTCGAGGTCATCCAGCCCATCGCTTTCGTCGCTGTCGATCCTAACCACGGCGCTCTGCTTGGAGGGTCGACTCTTGCGCTTCGTCTTCTGCCCTTTGTTGGAGAGAGCACGTTGACCCTTCCGCCTTTTGGATTTGGGAAGTTCTAGGTCGGAATCTGCATCCCACACCTCCTTCTCTTCGAAGTCGACGTCGATTTTGCGTTTCCCGAGAGATTTGTTGCTTGGAGGCTGGAACTCATCGACTTCCGAGGCGGTTTCGTCGTCAGAGATCACGACGGTGTCTTGTTTGACCGGTCGGGTCATGATGGCGGTGGACGTATCAGTAGCATTGCGACAAGGGGTGTTGGTGGTGATGGTGATGGTGATGGTGGATGAACGGATGGTGGGGTTGGAGACGCGCAACGACGCGACAGGCAATGGGCTTAGAGGGGTGCTGCCTAGCACCTGCCTGCTTACAGAGTAGGTAGTGGGAGAGAACAGCGCTGTCGCAAGGTGTGGGGCCAGGTCTTACATGGATGACCTAAGGTTGGTACCTACCTTAGGTCCCGTACGCGCATCTGAGGGGCCCGGGGTCCCATACTTAGCCGATTGGAAACTTGCTTTGGTGTGGAAACGCGCGGCGTTCGTCCCGAACCACCAAATAAATACCTTGTCCATTCAACGTTTCCTTGGGTACTCAGGCACTACACACACTTGGAGATCGCCATGCTTCATCCCAAGAGGCCACACAACGGGGTCTTGAAGACTAAAGCACCGCTCTGGCACAAGGCGTCATGTTGGATCTGTCGGATGCGCCGTCTCGGCATGAGGTCAAGTGATCTGGACCATATGGAGCGGTCTGAGAGAAGGGATGCTGAACGTCTACTTGATGCCTAGAACGACCCATGTCCTGACCAGGTAGGGAATATGGCCGGGCCTTCCCTCCACCACTTGCATTTGATGCCTACAAGTCCTCTGTAAAACGTGGTAAATGCATCTGTAGATTCGTTTATGGGCCGGAATCGAAGCAAGCTCTTTCTATACCGCCAACCTTCCATTTGTCCTTTTGCCCATGGGTATTATGAGATATGAAATCCAATGATTATTTACACCCTCGTGTTCCTCCGAGATGAAACAAGAAAAGCAAATCCCCCATGCCTCTTTCCTCGTTTACGCTACCGGAAGGCTCGCTACCCTTCATATATGCAATTGTTATTTGGGAATCTCGATATCTGGCGCACTCTTCGTGCTGGTTCCGCCGCTCCTTGTCTCCATTTCGTAGGTTTCCGAACTGCTTTTGCAGTGGAACTCGGCCCCTTCGGCGTATTCTTGCCTGTATCGCGCCTCTACCGATGGCTTCGCCGAGTTGGGGTTCTCGAAAACACCCGCCTCCTCCTCGTCCATGTACCTCAGAACCATGGTGCCGAGCCAGTTGCCGAACTGCGCATCGTTGGGTGGCCGGGGGCTTGGGGCTCGATCGTAGTAGTTTCGAATATACGGGCCGCTACGCCAGAAGGCCCTCGTGGCCAGGGGGCTCAGCACCGGCAGGGTGACGGTGATGAGGCCGACGGCAGTCTCGCGGAATCCCCAGCGGTTAATGTTGATGATGGATGGCGAGCCGCCCAGTGTCGTTATGGCCCGCACGATTGCTGTCGATATAACGAAGACGCCCGACGACAGCAGGATGCCGACGCCGATCTTCCGCTTCAGGGACACCCGGAGATGTAAGAGGATCGGAATCGGGATGCAAAGGAGGGCCGCGTCGGTCAAGGTGTTGAGCCACAGCAACACCCAAAAGTTCTGCGGTCGGAAAGTGCACTCGTGACTTGGCAATGGCCGGATTCGCCAGTTGTCCGAGTATCTATACAATCCATCAGTACCTCCAGCCCAAGGCATCGCCAAGCGTGACACTCACGGCCAGCAGCTGAACGTGACCGTCATGCACAGAATAACGTATGACAGGCCACACAACCAGAAGAGCACGCGCATGGTTCGCCTCCTCAGTAATCCTAGCGTTAGACGGTTGTAGAAGAACAACACAGTGAACTTTAAAACCCCTATCGAAGGGGAGAGAAAAAAAGGTCAGATTTCGCCCGCGCTGATGGCAGATGGTGGGGTTCATACAAATACAACCAGGGTATGTATACCAGGACAAGAATTCGAGCTTCGAACCGAGTTCAAGCAGTTGGACATCGTGATCCGATAGGCTTGGCACCACGTCGGCGGTAATGTCGATGTTTCCGCCCGTATAGTATGTCGCCTTCGGCCGTCGTCAGTCAGCCTTGTTTTATGGCCGCATACGTCCCGAACTCACCTGTACAACGAAGACGTTGATGCTGTATAGCGCGAGGTACTGCAGTCGGTCAATCGCCATGTCGCCAGTTCGCCGTGTGTTGGCCGACCTACAGGCAGAGCAAGGTAATCGTCGCCGCGAAAGGCACTAAAGCCCACGGTTCGAATGCGCACCGCGTATCGAACAAGTATTATGAAGACGCCGATGGCATACCAGGCCTGGCGTATCGCTCCCCGTCAGCTACGACACGTGGCTCCCGGATGAGCCTAGTCCAGGTAAACTCACCCAGACTTCGGGCAGGTATGTGTCATCCTGTTCCAGATGCACATTTGGGCTCGGGCCCCGCATGATATGGCCTGTTTCGGACAGGACATCGGCATCTCGTCGATGGTGGATGGTGAAGGAGAAGGCCGGCGGCGAGGAGAGACAGGGTCGGTAAACGGGCAAACGTAGTTAGTAGACACGCCCGACGGAGTGCTTCGAATTCATAAATCGGGGAAAGGGATCCTAGGTACGCTTCGCGCGCGGAGAATTCCCCTCCCACAAGGAACGTGCGTGTGTGCTTGCTTGCTTGACTTGACGGATAAGAGGAGGGGGGGGGGGAGGGAGGCTTTGAACCCGGCGCAGACCGATGGGATGGCTATACGCGGATGTCGTCCAAGTATATACTCCCAGGTAATTATTAGTCCGCCGACTGACCAGAACCGAACCTTAGGAGGGGGGAGGGGGGCAGCGAGGGTTTTGCCGTTTCTGCCCACCGTCGATGGCACATCCTAGCCTCCTAGGCCAGAAAGCTTGGACTCATGGAGAAACCCGCGTCTCGCCAGGCGGCGCACGTTGTTTGCTAAACTACCTAGGTAGGTAGTCGTGATTCACCAGGTTGGGAGTGTGATCCCCCGGATATTCTGCCCGTCGACATCTCCGTCGTCTCCCAAGCCATGGAGCAGGCGCATGCAGGCCCGAGCGTTCGGCTGTTAGTAACCCATCGATCGAGTCTTTCGATGATATCGCTAAAAGCACTACTGCTTCTCATCCCAATTTCCCCTGACTACGGAGTAATTAGCACTCCAGTCGCGCGTGTGACGTGTTCTTTGTTCTTCAAACCAACATCAATTGGTTACAGCTTTGACACTCTCGAGGTGCCCGAACCCAACCTGCCATACACGATGATGGAGTTTCTATCCAACTGGTCCTTGGTGCTGGCTCGCGGCCCATCCCATCGCTCCTTGCAACGTCCTCCCAAAGTCTCGTCTGCCGAGCGAACTCTATCTGTACGGCGGCAGAGGATATCGCACACCGCTTGGCTGTGATCCCTGCGATAGTCCACGTGTAGCAGCAATCCGACGAGTGCGTCCGCCACGATCCACAGCATGTCCCTTGCGTGTCCAACCATGTCCGATTGTTGGTTGGCGACCACCGCCTTCTTGACGGCATTCCACGAGCCGGTTGGGCTCTCATTGGCGGAACACTCTCTCTCCTTGGACCAATCGTTGTTCGCGAAGAGGGCGTCCAGAGCCCCGATTGACTCGGCCCCTGCTTTGGGATGTTTCAATGCGCGTAAAAAGTCTGTCGCGAGAACGTCGGTGGTCCCCTCCCAGATCGACAGCACGCAACAGTCACGGTAGAGCCTAGCAACGTTGAGATACTCGCTCTCTTCGTTGAGCAGGTACCCGACCCCCCCGAGAGCCTCCATGCAGCTGTAGAGCAGCGGGATCGCCCTTTTGCAGACATAGGCTTTGCAAAGCGGCGTTAGGACGCGCAAGAGGGGCGCCACGTGCTTTGGGTCCAGCGTGATGGCGGGGCGTGCACCCGATCCGCTAGCCTCCGGGTTTTCGTCCAATCCCAAAAGGTGCGCCGTGAAGAAAGTCAGTAACATCAGGCCGTGGTATTCCCCCGTCATATCCGCCAGCGTCTGCATGTGTAGGGGGCTCTCGCACAGCAGCACCCGCTGGCCGCGGCCCGCGCCGACCTGTCTCACTTTGGCATATGCTCTTGCTATGGCCAAGCCGCGGCCGACAGATCCCACCGCTGCCACGGCCGAGTGGATGCGCGTGATTGTCAAGACGGTGCTGATCTCGTTGATCCCGCGGCCTTCCTGGCCGAGGAGCCATCCCCGCATGCCGTTGAGCTCGAGCTCGGCAGTCGGTAGTGACTGCGTGCCCGACTTGTTCTTCAGTCGCTGAATCCGGACCCCGTTCAACTCCGTGCCAGCAAGGCCTCTGGGTCTGCCGGCCATCGTCGTCGCAGAAGTGCTTTGCCGTCTCATTGGCGCGAAGAAGGCGCTGATGCCGTTCTGTGTCCTTGCAAGAAGGATCGTCATGGCCGAATCCGTGGCGCTGGAGAACCACTTGAAACCCGAGATCGACCATGGCCCGAGTGGCATGTTCTCTCGCGCGTCTGCTAGCTTCGCTTCCGTGGGTGCGATGCATTCGGCCACGGTCTCGGTGAGGGAAACGTCGCTTCCGCCGGTCCGCTCCGTCATCCACTGCCCGCTGGTCCAAGCAGTTGCTGGATCCCTCGACAGCAAATGCTGGAGTGCATTCTCGAGCACCTTTCGTTGAACTGGCTCCATGTTGTCCCTCGCCAGGTTGAGTTGCAAGAGTCGAGCCGCGCCGTCTTGCATAGCAGACGGACAAGGTACGTTCGAAGCCGAACCTTCCCACAAGTGGAGCTTCAGGAACTGAACCAACCGGGCGGACGACCCGAGGGAGGGATCGTAGCCAGTAGCCACGATGCCGTTTCTGATGCCAAAGTCTTGTAGGCCACGCCATCCCTCACCGACGACCAACTCGGACGCGGGTCGTCCAAAAGCATCCCAGCCGTTCCCTTTCAGATACGGCTTGTTCCTCTCCGAGTCGGTGACCCAAGAAAAGATCCGATCGGACAGAACATCCTCTCCGAACTGAGCCAACCCCACTTCAACGCGATCGATCACGTGGCTTGGCAGGAACACTGCAAGGTTAGCGGTATTGGACGAGCATCGTACATCAGATACGTACGCCTCAGAATCCGTTGAAAGCTGGAGTCTTCGAAGAACTGGTTTGGCAAGACCGGGAGTTCTTGGAAGAAGCCGGTGTTCGAGGTGGAATTCTTCATGGCGGCGTGGCGCAGATTATTCGGCAAGGCACTTTTTCCAGTGAGACCAAACTTTGTGAAGTTGTCGTCAAGGTCTTCCTACATACATCGCTTTCTAAAGGGTCCAGGCGAGGCGCACTCTAACTTCTGGTGTCCCACGTGAGACATACTTGGTTGGTGCTTTGCGGGGTTGCCGAGGTTGCTGGGACCTCCGCGACTTACAAAGTGCTGGTATTGTGACCCACAAGACACCGAGACCGGTGGACGCGGCCGAAGTAAAGAGCCGGCCGAAAGTACCCATACATGACCGGCACCGGAGACCCACCGCGGCAGCTCTCATCAACGCTAAGCGCCTTGGCTGGTCGGAGGGGAGGGCATTCCCCAATAGCGATTCTCCTGGCAAAATCGGCACAGGAAGCGCCCTTTCCCCGTCTTGGACAACATCATTTCCCCAATCGAACGCGTGGCTGTGATCCACTCACCGCCAGATCGAGACGGCAATCCCCCCGATCGAGCGATTGCACTTGCTCCAAACCATCAACGGGCGGACGCTTGGCTCTACGTAGCGACAAGACGAACTAAGACCAGCGCCAACGCCCAAGTACCGGCATGCAAGCGTGTCTCTAGTTCCTGCGACGGACTGCATGAAGACTCCCTCCCACGACGCCGACGTGGGAAAGCCGACGGTGCCCGCCATGGTCTGTCTACCTAGTTAGGTACTTGATGCATCACGGGCTACGGCAGGAGAGTCGGCACTCAATTTGCGAGATTTCGACGGCTTGAGAGGCTTGCGAGGCGGTTGAGTCGTGTGGCTGCAGGTGGTTGGACAACTCCCCCCCTGGAGATTGGAGTGACGTCACTCTCACACATCCCGTTCAATGAGACTGGGTTCGACTCTCTTGGACGACGACATTCCAGGAATATTTCCCCATCGCCAGGATCGCCGGGCCGGGGGGAAGGGAAAGAGTGCATTCAGCCACACAGGTTGCGCTGCGCTGTTACGCGTGACGGCAGATCGAAAATCACCCCAGCCTGGGTATTGATTGGGTTGATCTAGATGAGTCTGGAACCCGGATGAGCCACAGCTGTCGCCACAGACGTCGTAAGCGGTTGTGACTTCTCTCGTATATTGCAAATGCGATGTTGCGCAGGTCTTCCTCATTCAAACAGGTCGAGAGGAGGAGGCTACGACAGGTTCTCCAATGAGGTCACACATCCGGGGACTCGATCCAACATCCAAGAGCATCCAGTCGCGCCCGCGCAATGGGCCGTTTGTCTTGTCGGTTGGCTTAGTGGTCTCGGCTTCGTTTGTATGGCGTCTACTTGACGCTGCCCAGTAAAGCCAGTGCATTGGGTTAAAGCTGATTGCGAATTTCCCACAGGAGCTCCACATGGAAAAACAAAAGTTCAAGCTGCCGTCGCAATAAAATTCGACAAAGGGGTGTTGCTGTCCCCTGCAAGGATCGCAAGGCATCGCGGCCCCGCAAAGGCTTGTTTCACACCTCAAGACTAGGATGGATGGCAAGCGCTGTCCTTTCTAGCAGTTATGCTGGCCTATAGGCTACCATTGTCTTCTCGTCTGGCCATCTTCTCTGATCAAGTGACCTCATGAAGGAGGGGGGGGGGGGGGGGGGCTACATGGCTGGGCTGGGCTGGGCAAGCAGAAAAGAAAGAACGAACGGGCTCTCGGCAGCGTGCCACGAAGCCGACCTGGTGACGTTAATCCAACCCGCCCCTGTTCCCTCCCTCCCTTTCCCCACGACCTAGACGCCGAAAGAGATGTGCTTAGCAGGGGCTCTGCGCTGTAGGTATACCCGACCTGCAGCAAGCCGCGCCTCGGGACTTGAATATCGTTGCATTGGTTCTTGGGTGGCGTGGTGTTTTTTTCTGGGCTTTTCTGTGCCGGGTTTTCCTACCACACCCGGCTCTTTAGTCACAAACCGTCGGCACACTGAGACCCGCGATCCAGACGCGCCTGCTGTCGTGCTCGGCGGTGACGGTGTGACTGACGCCTTGGGTCGATGAAGTTTGCAAGCCGGGCTACCCACCCCCAAACCTGCTTCTTCACCTGATCGTCATCCTGATGCAGCTCTCCCGTCCGGCTGGTGTTGCACACAAACTTGGCCTACCCCCGGATGTAGATAAATAGAGATAACCTCATTGCCCTCCCCTTGCCATTTCTGTTCTTCATCCTTCAGACCAGCAACTCATCAGCAGGAATTCTCCAGTGTGACAGCCCATCATCCCAACCATCCCCCAAATTATACCCCGGCGTTGCTTTGAAAGTCCCGTAACGACAGACACAAACAACAGTCACAATGGCGCTCGACCGCATTGTGCAGTTCATCCTCCGCGGTGCCCAGCTGGTGTTCGCCGCCATCGTCGCCGGTATCACCGGCGCCTACCTCCACGCGTCCAACACCTCGGCATGGGACAATGGCCGCTTCATCTACACCATCGTGGTGGCAAGCTTGTCGCTGCTGTTCGCCCTGATCTGGCTGTTCCCCTTCTCGGGCAGCTTCATCCACTGGCCCATGGACATCTTCCTCAGTATCCTCTGGTTCGTCGCCTTTGGCCTGCTCGTCAACGTAAGTCAACTTTTCCACATCTCTCACCGATGACGATGCGGCTCGCGTACTTACACCTCTTCTCAGCTCATCGGTGATGGCTGCGGCCCTGTCTTCGACTGGAGCAACGTCAGCCCCCGCGGTGATGCGTGCGGTCGTAACAAGGCCAACATCGCCTTCTGCTTCCTGTCAGCCATCGTCTGGCTTGCGTCCGCCCTCGTCGGCCTCTTCTGGGTCCGTCGCCGCACCGCCGTTGCCGACAGCCGCCCCGCCCACGGCCGCCGCCGCTGGTACCGCTCTTCCCGCGTCTAAGAGGCGCGCGTTCATCTCCGGCAACTATCCCCATGACGCACCCTCACCACTCTGCGGTGGTCACATTTGCATATGCCAAATGAGATGATAGGCCAATAACTACCGCTTTCTTCTCTTAATAAGCTGCGCCGCTATCCTTGAAGGAACGGGGACGTGTCATGGAGTACCTGAATGGATCGTTTTGTGTTTAAACGCTGATGACAGTATGAGAATGGCTTGAAGCACCACTGGAACACTTGATACCCGATAATACCCAACCTATTGTATCATAGCACCTACCCTAATATCACATAATCCTGCCCTATTTTGATTTGATTCGTGAATAATCATGTGCCACGCCTGCTAATGCAGCCGTATCTTTAATTAGTATGACTTGACCTAAGGAAACCTAAAGCATGTGGGCACTAAATTGTAGCGTACTCCCATCATGCGGCCCCCGACCAGACCACTGATAACTCGATATGTGTAAACTTTGCCTACTTCGGCGTTGAAATTTTGTACAAGTGTAGCTAAATGTATTACATTTGGAGGAAATGGCCCCTCGGGTCAATGGCGGGATGCCAGGGATATCAGCGATTAGTCAGCGAGCCCTCGGTGATGCCCCAGGCATTGCATACACATAAAACCACCCAGCAGGATATCCAGATAGGTGGCCAAGTTGAAATCTACATACCCAATCCAACCCATATTTTCCCTTCGGCTAAGACTCTTAGTCAAATCTCTTACACTAAAGCGGCAAAATGCACTTGCCATCGGATTTGCCAATTCAGGGTGATCTTGAGTATAACGCCTATATCCGATACTATTACAGGCTAGTACCTAATAGGCTAGCTCCGGCTTTGTGCGAGTAAAAACGGCGTCCTAGCAGCCTGGTGCAATTCCGCCTGATTATGAAAATTAATATACAGAAATGATTGATATATTATCATAATCAAACTTAACGTGACGTAAATGCACTGCGATTGTGCTAGGACAGACGGATATCTTACGTCACTTTTCATATTTAAGTACACTTAGTTCTGGTGTCTTTTCTTATACACATACCTCTTTAAGTATTATCTCTATAATCTTTATTCTCCTTTTATTTAATACTTTACTTTATCTTTATAAAAATGAAGCTTGGAACTTTTCTATTTACTCTAGCTTTTGCGATTAAGCTTGCCGTAGCAGCAGAAGATGTAGAAGATGCAGAAAATCCAGAAAATCCAGAAAATCCAGAAGATGCAAAAGATGCAGGAGATGGATGGGAATGCTAGTGGGTTAAATTCTATATATCTCTCTCTTTCCTCTGTATATTAACTTTAGCAGCTGTTGGGAATCACGCAAGCTATCAGATACTGAGAACAGCGTTCGAATATTAACCCCTGAGACTCTAGTAAGTTGCAATCAGGATGACGTTTCGCCGGCAGAATGGGTCTCATTGGACGATTTCGCGAGAGCTGCATGCAGACCTTATACACAAGCGGGAAGAAAGGCGTTTAAACAGGTAGGTTACTTTCCACTCTTACAAGACATTGTATACTAACAGAGATGAATGAAGCATTGTAAAGCCTGGAAAGCACAATCCCATTGCTATGAGACAGCCTCTCCCAAAAACCCAAAAAGAGTTTTACCAAAACTGGGCCATGTGAGTAAGGGAGGGCCCTGGAACTTGTGGGGTCTTCACCTTTCCGGGGGAAAGTGGCATCTTCACCGGGGAAAGTGGGTTCCTCCCCGGGGAACGCAGCCCTAGGAAAGCCCCGGCTGCGAGCCGCGAAGCTTCGGGGTACAAAGCTTCGGGGTACATCCCACTTGCACGCAGAGGTTGGCATCACATCTTTTGCTTGGACACGTAGCATCCACTGGACAGTGCGTGCTTCATAATGAGAGCCAAAATAACCACCAGGAAGACAGGAGTGTGGATATGATGGCTTTCGGTACAACAGAGTGCATTTAGCCTTTGGATGACCTTTCTTTCCTTCTTCATTATCCATGATTTTCCCCTAGTCTCTTCTCCAACTTTAGTATGAAACTTGCTGCACCCATTACCTTGAAATCGCACAGCTCCAAACGCATTATTTCCTTCTCTTCTGTCTATCTAGCCAGCGTGTAGAGATGCGCCAGCGTCTTGGCTGTGAAGGGAAGCCGCAAGACAAGTGTCCTGAAAGAAAGTCAATCTTGACAGACCTATTGCGATCTCAGATGTGTGACTTTTAGACAGAAGTAAATTATGTTGCCTAACCAACGTGGAGAACCGCTCAACGACCAACTATTCTTTTGGAATACGATCGGCTTGAGGGTCGGTTCAAACCGATCTCGGTACGAGAAAGCATTACGTGACAGGTTGTGTCATGCAGAAGAACAGCGAGCTCAGATGCGTCTCCCCAACCAAGGCCAAGCGAGCAGCTCACTTCCACTTGTCACAGGCGACCTTTCAACCACCGTAAACTCTGCTTTAATCAATGGTCGATCGGACCGAGTAGTTCTTTTCAAGTCTTTTGCGACACTATTCGCCATGGCCCTCTTGTCCGGTTTTTGTTCCCGCGAGAGAATTACGGGGGCATCGAGGCAATATCGGGAGGTTGCAAAAGACATGGAGACTGATGATCGCAGCCGCTCGGTCCCGTGAAATGTATCAACTCGACAGATGACGTAGACATGCGAGGGGAGCTGCTAACGAAGGGTTCAGCCGTAAACGCCAGAAAACCAGGGAATCGTTTGCCGTTTCCAAAGAGACCGAAAGACGGACGAAAGGGTGGCAAGCGAGATGAGAGAAGCGGGCATGAATCAAAATCAGACAAAGCTCGCCAGCAAACAGAGTCCTGCATGGTCGTTTTAGCGGGTGAGCCCCGGCTAGCGTGTTGACCGCCTCTCCCAGTGGACTGTCTCTCGTATCGGTGCCGCCACGCCGTTCCGAAAACAGTCTTGTGCTCCGCGAGCGAAGAACTCGAGAGTGAGTGCCTAGTTGGCCCCTGTGACTACATTCCTCGTCACGCGGTTCTGGAACGCTCCAGAAGCAAGTCTCCCCATATTATTCCTGCCTTCATCTCGAAACTCTCCCAAGCCACTACCCTCCCGTGGGCGGGGTTTTTGGGGACGGGCTAAAGCGAAAAGGACCGGGTCATTGTTATCATTTTCGATGAGAATTACGTAGGATCCCCGCGTGAGATCGCTTGAGAATTCCACGATGCGCGATCCAAGATGCCACGATGCCCAGGCTGAGAGGTCGGGCTGAGAAGGGGGGAACAGAGACCCTAGACCGTTTCCAACCGCATTCACCGCCCTGAGTTTGGGCTAGACGCCGGCAGGTTGCCCTGGCCGCCAGGTTTTCTCGGTTGTGTGGCGCCTCCCCCTCCTCTTGCTCTCCTGACACCACTGCATATGAAAGCGATGAGCGATGTACGGGAAAACGGCATGCGTCGTTAGCTCTGGCGGCAAAAGGACAGCATGTCACACGCATGGAGATGTGTCCGTGAACCCGGAGGGAGGGGCAGGCTGCGCGGGAGAGGAACATATGTGTGTAGATCACTGTAAGGAACGGTGGCGGTGCAGCAGAGGGGTTGGAAGATGGGAATTGCGCAACTTCCCCTTTACAATGACCCAATTCCGCGGCGATCTTCCCTGCAAGAAAGGGAGTTGCCTTTGGCATCTCAGTTTTGAAAGGGGGCAGGAAGGTAAGGGGCGATTCTGCATCAGGGTTCGGCGACGGGATCGCCCAAAGGTGGTGTCGACCGACGGGGGGAGGGGTTGTCAGCTCTGTGCTGGCAAAATCCTGTAGCTCCGCTCCAAGACAAGTAGGATGAAAGAGAGAGAGACATGGAGCAGTAAGGCAGAGACAGAGTCGGGGGGTTGAGATACCTACAGCCCTGACTAGGTAGTTAGTCAGTCAGTCAGTAGTGAGTAGGTACTTGGGTTGAGTAAGAGATGTGGTGGAAAGGGGATGTCTCCCTGTGTCTCACTATGATTCCTGGTTTCTTCCTGGTCGTCCCTCCCTTCCCCGATGAGAGCCGCATGGCGTAATGCCCCGCAATACTGTGTCGAGGCGGGGGGTTCATGAAAGAGGGAAGGAAAGGTGTCTGAGCAGGTTACAGCTAGCGCCACGGTCCGACGAGCGGATCCATTGATGACCGCATTCTTTGCATTCTGTGGGGTAGGTGACGCCACACTTTTGATGTCAGCCATGCCATGGCCCACAGCACCACACCGTACCAGCCACACAAACACCAGATGTCTCCATATCACCAGCCAATGATGAAGCTTGCGCCACATGCGGGGGTGGCCCAGAAGAGCTTCCGTGCTGCGTCATTGGCAGAACTGTCTTCTTCCTTTTTCCACTGCCTTGGTTCCGTGGACCTTTTGGCGGAGCACAGCGGTTCGGCAACGTCAACCCTCGATCCATGTTGCCCCCCCCCCCCCTCACCCCGTCGTCCCGTCCGTCGCCTCCCACGCTCACCTTTCCATGCAACCGCCGCCTCGGATTGCGTGTTTTCGGTTTGCAAGCCAGCAGCCAGCCGCCCACGCCGATCTGTTCTATGCCTTACAGCCTCTACAAACACCTTTTAGCCTATTGCTGGCAGAGCTGATAAACGCTACGAGACACGACGCGCGGCAGCCGGTACACCATTCCTTTCTGATATGTCTCCAACGCCGCCGCACTTGGCCCAGTCGGGATGCCAGCTGGGGCTTGGCGAGCCTGCGTGACCCGCCCTCCTCGCGCGCTTGGGCGAAGCAGGAAGACGAACAGGAGGTCAGGTACCTCGCTCGCTCCGAACCATCACCCCCACCACGTTACTGGTAGTGTGCTTGAGCGGGTAGCCCAGCTTGCTCCAGGCCGAGCCAAAATCAACCAGTCCCCGTTGTCTTCGCCACGTTTGATGCCCATCTCACAGCCCTAGGACGTCACTAGCCACAGATCTTCATCGCTCTTCGACCACCGTGACCCGCAACTTCCCCAATCATGACGACAAACCCTCGACAGATTACGTTCGGTCCTGCATCTGCGAGCTCTCCTCTCGTCAAACATCCCGAGTACCCGCGTACCTTTTTACCACATATCATTACGCAAAACGGGGGGATTCTCACGAGGCAGGGCATAAGGCTTGACGGAAACAAGCCAAGTGTCACGCCAGACAGTGCTTCTGTTCTGGGTCGTCATCTAGCCATGGCAAACTGGGTCTGGCCCGTCGCCATCCCATTGGCCGTGGGTTCCCCGGCAGCGAGCGGAGCAAGACGTACCGGCGTACCAACACCTTGCCCCGCCCCGACTGGTCGACAGTTGAAGCTTGTATCCTGAGTGAGACAAGCTGCGCCCAAGACCTATGACGACGTGTGAACGTAACTGCGCAAACATCTCTGCTCTTTCCTCCTCACCCTATGCCGTCTTTCCTCCAGACCCGGCACGGGTGGATAGACATTGGCGTTGGGCTGACCCAGGCGGGCAGGTACCGCGGTGCAGATTCCTTGATTGTTGTCAGTCACAACGTCGACAGCCCAGCCGACCTGGGTTTCAAGGGGGGTGCGCAGGGGCAGCCGCCACGGGCTTGATGGATCGCGATCGCAATTCTCTGATCAACCGTCGGCCAAGGAGGATGGGATGCCGGCCTCATCGATGCCTTCCCACTTCTATATAATCGGCCTAACCTCCCGCCCTCTGTGCCCTTCCTTTCTTCTCTCCTCATCATAACACAAGATACCCAAACACAACAACCACTCACCAATAAAACCTACAACAGCCTACATCACAATCACCTTTTTCCCCAATACCTACATTTGAATAATTGATACCCACATCGACAACTCAGCCCAACATGTCTTCCATCATCAACAAGGTCAAGGACGCTCTCCACTCCGACAAGCAGCACGAGCAGCCTGAGGGCACCTCCGGACCCCACGGCAACCGCGCTGCCAACGCCGCCGACCCTCGCATCGACTCTGACCGCGACCACCGCGCCAACCCTGCCGGCACCACCGGCACCCACACCACCGGCACCCACACCACCGGCACCCACACCGGCTCCGGCCTGTCTGGCAGCCACGCCACCCACAACACAACGGGCTCCGGTTTGACCGGCTCCCACGGCACCACCACTGGCTCTGGCCTCACTGGTAGCCACGGCACACACGGTACCACCGGTTCCGGCCTCACCGGCTCTCACGGCACCACTGGCTCTGGCTTGACTGGCAGCCACGGTACCACCGGCTCCGGTTTGACCGGCTCCCACGGCAACACCACTGGCTCCGGCCTCACTGGTAGCCACGGCACACACGGTACTACCGGTACCACCGGCTACGATGACCCCGATGGTGTTCACGGCCCCCACAGCGGACGTGTTGCCAACAAGGCCGACCCTCGCGTCGACTCTGACCGCGACCACCGCGGTGCCCCTGGCTCAGGCTTGACCGGTTCCACCGGTACCCACGGCACCGCCGGCTCTGGTTTGACCGGCTCCCACGGCACTACCACTGGCTCTGGCCTCACTGGTAGCCACGGCACTCACGGAACTACCGGTTCCGGCCTCACCGGCAGCCACGGCACCACCGGCTCCCACGGCACCACCACTGGTTCCGGCCTCACTGGCTCCCACGGCAACACCACTGGCTCCGGTCTGACTGGTAGCCACGGCACCACCGGCACTCACAACACCCACGGCAACTCTAGCCTGACCGGCAACCCTAGCACCGGCGCCACCGGTGGTGTCTCAAACACTCACAACGCTGCTGGCCACGTTGGCTCTGCCGTCGCCGGCACCCACGGCACCGGCCCCGCCCCCAACACCGCTGGACCCCACAAGTCCGACGCCCTGAACAAGGTCGACCCCCGCGTCGACTCGGACCTTGACGGCTCCAAGACCGTTGGTGGCAACAAGACCTACGCCCAGTAAGCGAGAACACCTACGAGCGCAAGCCGATTTCCCGACCGTCGGGGGAGTAGCGAGAAGAGAATAATAGGGAGCTGACGAGCAACCTCAGGGATACCACCTCGGGTGTTGCCAAGGACCCTACCGACGCCTCCCAAGTTCCTCCTTCTGTCTTGGCCAAGCACATCGGCGAGCCCCAGATTGCTCACGAGGACCACGGTCATGGACGCGCGAGGCGCAACAGCAAGGTGTCTGCCCAGGACACGCACCGTGGACTGTAAAATGGTGCTGTAATGAGAAACGGAGGATTGGTGGAAATGATACCTAGTGCTTGCTGTACCATAGCCTGATATGACCTAATGATATTAGCATCGTCAAATAGTTGCAAACTATTTTCTTCAAAAGTGTCTGAACGTGAATATAGTATATCCCATTAGATTTGGTCTGCACCTAGTGATAATCATGCAACCCGCTCTAACTAGTCAGTTCAAGTTATAATATGTTACCAAAACCACCATTTCTTCTGTACAAACAAACCCCTTCAAAGACAACTTTGATATGAGTGAGTTGTTTAATCGTTATACACACCCATCTGTAAGTTGCATCTAAAGATTCTGCGTACTTGAAATGTACACTCCGGTCTTCACACTCGAACGTGGGATCGTCGAGGAAACAAGGTACGCAACTCCCATAATATCCCGCCCCTATCTTTTATGTGCGTCTGTGTACTGAATCCAGTGTTTGGCGCAACGTGCTTTTGGGTGTACGCTACCGTTGCTGAGCCTCCTCGGACGTTTCCATCGTCTCCAAATCGTCTTGGAAACGGCCCTGCAGGATTAACATCACCTCGAACCTCGTGAAAGAAGCAACAAACCCCCCCCCCCGTCTCAACAGGTAGCACGCCCTCAACATCCACCTTCCTTTGCAATAGGGCATCGCATCGACTTCGGGGCGTGGCCGAAAGAGAAAGCTTCCGGCACGACGGGGTGTGCACAATCCATCACTCCACCATCATCCCACGTCGTACGACGCACCTCCACGGGCGTGGTCCCCCCCTCTCTCCCATCACCCACTCTGCACGGGTACCGTAACAGCAGTTCAGAAGGCAAGCCGCATTAACCAACAAATCATCTCCCATTAGTTTCGCAAGATGCCGCGCCGATCTGTTGAGACCCCTCTTCACCCACCATGGTCTGTTGGCCAAGACGAGAGGCTCACCACCTCCCGAGGTCGTGTACGTCGTGACGCGTCGGCAACGGAAATGCTGCTTGCTGACTGCATGAGCCCTACCCCTTCCCCCCCCTCCCCCGTTCATCTCCCGTGTCGACGAGGAACTGTTGAAAGGCAATCACCAGGCTGTATCGGACCATCGTCTCCGACCCGCCGACCGCCTCGTTCCCGTGACAAGACGCTCCCACATCTTTTTCTCAGGCGGCTCATCCAGGAGAGAAGGCAGGCATATGCGATGCCGTGGGCGACACGGAACAGGCATGCGGACCCTGAATATTCCCTTTAGTATTCCGTCATAATCTCGTAGAGGGGAGGGGGTCTCAAGAGGTGAAAATGGACCACCGCAGCGTCCCGGTGGCGGGCATCCCGTCACTTCATATTGTTTCCACCCATCTGGAGAGGATGGGTATCTCGATGCATCCCTCATCTCTTGCACCAGATACCACGGCACGTCGCATAAGAGGGAAAGGCAGGGGATACGAAGCCGCCGGCCGTTCGTAGATGATGTTGTCCCGATGTTTGCGTGAGAACTGAGCGATGTGCGATTCGGCGAAATACACACTCCCTCAGATATCGAACGCTCCCGATCCGGACGACAACATACAGTACCGGTACGGCAGCTGCAGCTCATCCAATTTAATCATGAAGAACGGAATTATGCGGTTCACCGAATATCCGCTTTCCGAGGTTCGTTTTGGGGCCGCCGAGGCCGAACTTTTGTATTTTCTTCCTTCTTGTTTTTGTTTATAAATAGCCTCTACGATCGCAGTGCGTTGCAGTGCCTTGCCTTGCCTTACGTGCGAAAGCAGAAACCAACTGACACATCATCAGGATAAGCTGCATACCGACTAGCTTCCTTCATCAGAAGACATTCCGAGCTTTTTGTTAGCATTGCTATCAAGTGGAGGAGGAGAGGCGGCGGCTGCTAATTAGCCATGGTCATCCACATTCACACACAATGATTGGGGTAAATGTAAATATGTGTGGTCGATGATGCCCGAGGTCTTGGCGGCGCAGAATCGTAAACAAGCTGACAGTCGCTCACATCCTAAAGAAACAACTACCCGATAGTGGGCCTCAAGATGTGATGTGATGCGTTGGACAAACAGGTATGGTCATCACCCACCGCTGCCTTGCACCTGCACATAACTCGTCACCACAATCTCCCCCACCTGGGGGCGCCGCTTTTGATGCCATGGGGTGGCGGCATTGCAGAGCGACCCTTCAAGCGGGTTCCCTAGGTTTGGTGACACGTCTTCACCTCCTGGCGAAGATCCCGCTTCGGGTACAAGGGTGATAGAGCCGACACAGCGAATTGACGAGCAGGAGGATGGGCAACGCGTATACGCAAAGTGACATGCATGGTAAGCAAGGCACACGCCATTGCTTACGGGCGCCAGCCGCCGGTGATTGGCTGACAGGCTTGTCGCTGGCCCTTGAGAGACCTACAAGTACCGTAGAATGGCTCGCGGATTTGGGGTTGCGGAAGGGGCGCCGTTGTGGTGTCTTGCTGCCTTGTACTGCGCGCTTTGGGGCGGGAAGGACATGGTTACCCTCAGCTTGGGGAGCCGAGCTGGAAGATCCAGTGCCGTGGGATCGTCTCAAGGCGTCATCCTTCCGAGGGCATGGGAGCCTATATAGTGCGGATTTTGTGGGAAACGGGCTTGCCTCGATTGAAATGAATCGCCCTTATCGCCCTTCTGCATGGCCGACGGGACGGACGGACGGGCACGGCGAGGGGTGTGGGCTAGGGGCAAGGCCGGCGGCAGCGGTCGACGCAGGGCATAATGCGGGATATGGTGCGCAGGGGAGGGGTCCAGACACAGCACCGAAGGCACGGGCACTGGATTGCGGCTAGGCACGGGAAGACCATTCTCTGTTTGGGAGTTGGTCGGAGAGGACGCTGTATCTGCCCGAGTGGCTCTAAAGTCCGAGCCTGCAGGGAAAATCATGGAAAAGCTAGGGTGATCAATTGGGATAGCTTTCGATGTGCAGACTTTTGCAATTCTGCGGCCATCGTTGGAGACGGAGAAAAGGAAGCGCGAATGTGATGGGAAAGTGATGGAACGAGGTTGTGTAGGGAACCTAGCACGGAGTCCAAGGGAGGGAGGGGGGCGTGTGAGAAAGACATCGAGGTTGACGACCGTGGGGTAATAATATAGGAGCTTCGAGTCCGCGATAGGCCGGCGGTTTGTTGGCCACGGAGGCAGTTGGGCAACGAGCCCATCAGATGCGCCGTCTTGGAGTGTCAAGTCACTCCAAGTCACTCGACTTGAGAGGTACTTTGGGCCAGCTGGCCAAAGAGCTCGAGGCAGCAAACGGCTCATTCGTAGACGCAAGGAAGAAGGTTGGAGCGCATGAGCTGCTGCTGCACTGCTGCAGCGTTGTGCTGCGCAGCCATCTCGTTTGAGTGATTTTGTCAGGAATGATAAGTGACAGGAAAAGAGGGTGTGTCTTGTCCAGATGGGGGCGGTGGGTAGGCATGCTAGATATACCGCCTATGTCAGTGCGCCGGCCAGCAACTCGCTGCATGGCAGAAAAAGAAAAGAAGCTGCTGGCCAAGGAATCCCGAATAGAAGTCCCTCTTGGGACAAGCAGCAGAACAACACCGACAGGGGGGGTCGTTTGCTAATACACTCTTCCTGCCTGGGAATCTGATAGCTCACGCACATGGCCGATTAGTGAACTGCGCTACGACGGCGAAAAGCGCCCAGCATGGAATCTCCTTAGTACGGAGAAATGAGGAGTAAGGGGTGCGTCATGGGATCCAGTGCATCCGGCGGCGGAACTGGACATGATGCCCATCCGAATCCACGGCTGTTTGACCTCTTGGATTGGAGGTAGGATGCAAGATTCTGCAGTCGCAACTCTCGTTACCGCCGAGGGTGAGCGGATCCTTGCTGCCGCAACGAACACTTGGTCCCCGTCATCCCCCTTGGACCATGAACCTCGTGGCGCAACATCTGGCTCGGCTGGAGGGGTTTTAGAGGGGTCCCGTGAACGTGCTTGCCACGCGTGTGGTGTCAAGGTCGGTCGGTCCATGGAGCAGCAAAGAATCGTGTGGGGGAAAAAGCAATCTGAATACAAGTAAGAGTCGACGTGAGAGGCGGGGACTTTTGGGCGAGGCGAGAGAGAAAGAGAGAGAGAGAGAAGAGGGGGGGGGGGGGGGGGGGTGAAGGCTGTGGACGTTCCTGGTTGGTCGGGAAAGAATCCTCGGTTGTCGTGTAACTTGAGTGTGGTGTCTCGGAGCCACGGCGTGGGAGGCGGTGGGCGTGTGTGCGTGCGTGTCTGCTTTGCTTTCTTCTTTCTATCCTAGCTGCGTCAACTTGCGCGTGATGTGTTGCATCGAGCGGGCTGGAATGCTATAGTAAGGCGAAAGGGTGTGACTGGAGTGGCGTGGCTTGTACGGAGTACCGACGCATTCGACTCAGCGTCGGTGATGGTAGAAAGTTGCTATTCTTGCGGTGCTGTGAACCATCGAGCTTGCAACTAGGTATGACCACTATTGCAGGGAAAGAGACCCGCATGTAATTACCATGTGGCTCAAGAAGCCCGAGTCTTTGATGCGATTCGACGACGTGGCTCGAGATTGCAGAGAAAGAGACGTGGGTTTAGCTTCAAGGTGGGGATCGGTATTATCCATGGCTGAGAGGCCTCGCAGTCATTTCATCTCGTCGTGGATTGCGCTGCCGAATGATAACGACACGAACTGGGCGATTCGTCGAGAGGCATAAACGAGTGTTGTCTCGGGATGAGTCGTCGATGGTGAAGTCGCAGTTGCAGTGAGATTCTCAGCTCAGCTCGGCACGGCTCAGCGCCTAGACCGCCTTCCGCCTTTTCCTAGATAGGTAGCTTAGGCACTTGCGCAGCAGGGCAATTCCATGTAAGGGAGGGGGGGGGAGGCGGGTAAGAGCCGCTGTCAGATGCACAAGGAGATAGCCCCGGCCACTAGGGAGGTAGGTGCTGGGCAGCTCCTGCCTGGGTAGCTCTAGGCAGAGGCAGGCAGACAGGCAGGCAGGCAAGCTCCTTAGCGTCCAGGGATGCCTTAGTCCGGGTAACCGCATTCGGCAATTCGAGCTTGCTTACATACGCAGTAGAGCTGGCAACGACCTCGGGGAGCGGGGCATTGTTTCGGCCGCGGGGCTTGGGGGGGGGAGGGGAGAGGGGGGAGGAGCGCCCCACCTTCCCCGTCCGTATCCGACCCGAACTTCACCCACTCTGCCCGGCGGAACCGCAACGTCAGTCGCTCAAAGCCTCCGTGCCCTCTCTATCAGGGCTCCGTCCACACCGCGGCTTCCCTGCGAACTGCGTGCCTGCCTCAAGGCAAAGCATCCCCATATCATCCGGCACCGTAACCCCCGACGACCCCGCAACGACCCACGATGACTCCTTGACCGCCGCTCGCCACAGCTTCGCCTCACCCTCTTCTCATCGGGCCGTACTCGACCTTTGTCGCACCCATCAACCGCGCTTTACTTGCCATCACGGCACGGCCACCGCTTACCATGGCTTCCATCCCCCAGACCCTCTGGTCCGCCCAGATCCCCCTTCACATCACCCACCCTTCGCACCCGAACACGCCGCTGATAACCTCCCTGCCGCGCTTTTCCTACCTCGCCCTGCTGGTCCCACGTTGCTCCGCCTTCTTCCGCGCCCCCGTCTCCGCCTTCCACCACGAGGACCTCCTCCTCCGGAACCTGCCTCTCGGCCTGCTCGTCGACCTCTACCAGCCTTCCCTGCCCTGGCGCCTCACCGTCAGCGACGGCGACAGCTGGGACATTGGCGACACTTTCTTAAACTGTGTCAAGGAAGTGAGTCTTTCCCCGTTTCTCACCCTCCCCCGTGTCTCTCGTTCCCTTTCAGGTCTCAAATAGAACCCACACAAGACCCAGATCACTGTTCAAGCGGGCGTGGCAATTCCCCGCTGTCAAATGTCTTCCGCCCAGCCTTTGTTTTTTCTTGCTTTTTCTTCCCCAACTCCACTCATATATCACTTTGTGCATTCATTCTCGCTACGACCTGACCTTGAAGAACGGCTCCACCATTACTCCCCACTCTCACCCCATTCCACCTCGCTTCGCCTTGAAGGATCCTCAGAACCAGACCTGAGACCGAACCAGCCCACCTGACCTACCTCCCAAAAGGCAGACTTCGTCCGCTACGGCAACGCAAAACGCATAATGTCGCTCTCCAAGGCGGACACCTCGGCCCTCTGGAATGCCGTCCAAGACAACGACTACGCCTCCTTCTCCAAGATCAACGCCCTCCTCCTCAACGCCCCCACGCCCCTCCGCAACGTGCCCCTACGGGTGTACATTCCCTCCTCGCCCCCACCCGGCACCTCGTCATCGACACCCTCGCTCGCCTCGCCCGTCGCGGCGTCCCCGAGACCGCCAACCTCGCCGTCCCCAAGTTCGCCGCACCAGCAGCTAGCAACACCACCACCACCACCAGTGCCACCAACCCCAGGTCTGACAGCGGACCAGCCCTCTTCTACGGGCGCTTACAAGGTCCTCCAGGCCCTCGTGCCCCCGAACGTTCCGGGTACTCGCAACACCCCGCAGACCCTAGGCCGCGCCCTGCAGTCACACCTTCCGTCCCTCTTCCCCTCGAGCCGAGACCCGGTCCTTGCCAACGTCGTACTCCACGGCTCGCCTGTGCCCTTTTCAGCTCCCCTGGAAGACCTCATGCGCGAGGCGGCGTATCCGGACGGGTGGCTCTGCCTAGCGGTCGTTTTACTATGAGAGTGAGATAGAGAGAATCAGGTTCGATGGGACGGAGGAAGCCTTGGCATGTGTGGATTGGAGGGGGCGTCTTTGGGCGTTTGGGAGTTCATGCGGGAACATCACCACTCGGGTCGGTTCTGGTTTGGTATCTTGTGGGACTTGGTGGCCATCCGTAGACCAGCTCACCCAAGACTCAGGTGGCACTCGTCACATGTATGACTGCAGCCTCAAGTTGATAGGCAGGCAAGAGATTATCATCATTTCGATCAGAACCACATTGAGTGGACGACTACCCTCGAGACGCAACACGGCTTTCCTATACTACACACACACACACGGATATCAACGCTACGAAAAGAGATCTGGATCAATTCATCTGTCTGGTCCCGGACCTAGCCATAATACTTTTATATCTTGTTGTTTCCCAAAACCTTGTCGTATCATCCAATGGTATATCGTTGCCACGTTTATGTATATATATAAAGTAGTAACAAGGAAAAGATAACCAAAAAAAAAGAAAGGGAAAACCAATACAACCAAAAAAAGAAATGTAAAAGGGAAAAAAAGGAAAAGAAAAAGAAAGAAGAAACAACCACCCTCCCCTCAAATTCAGTTCCCTTTGCCCCCCGTCACTAAAGACCGCCCCCTTCTCAGCAGGGCCTTTTCCCCTCACCCCTGCGTGGCCTCTCTGGCTTCCAGGAGCCAGAAAGGAGCTGTCGCGAAGAGCAGCCCAAAGATGGACAGATGGGGGGGGGGGGGGTGCAATCGAGAGGAAAAGAGCATCATCATAACATCAAAGCGTGAAGAGACGGAAAGAGAAGAGACGAAGCAGGAGAGGAAGGCCGGCGGGGGAGGGAATAAAACAAAGAATGAGGCCCCACACTTCCGCCTCCAATGGTATTTCCTCCTCTCCCGGAATATACTGGGGAAAAAAGTGCGTCTGAGTGGACGGATGAGAGTTTGTACTATAGTATAAGTTTGATATGGTATGATGAAGAAAAAGCCCACCCGGAACCAACGTAGCCTCTCTCTTCTCTTCGTCCTAATCATTGAGGCGAGACATGAAAAAAAAAAAACAGCCAAAAGAATTTGAAAAACAAAACAGGACACACGAGCCCAGGTTTCCTATATGCATGATGCGGGCTAGCACCAGGAAGAATGCAAGAAGAAAGAACAAGAGGCGCCGGGAGGGAAACAAAAAGGGACACAAAAACGATATGCTTCGGGGGTCGGGAGCGGTTTTCAAGCTTTTCATTGGAAAAGCTTGCGTTGAGCCGGCGCAGGAAAATAAAAAAAGCAAGAGGCGTAAATACCCAAAATGCAAACAAGTACTCGCAAAACCAGACCCGGCTCCAAGCCATCTGGATATGCATCTCCCCCAGCCCTTGATATATCCTCCTCCCAGTTTCCTTCCTGAAAAGCACTCGGGGGCGTCGTCTAGTAACGACTGCGCGGCGCTTTCTTCTCTAGACCTCCCAGCAAACCTGCCCTGCCCCCGCGATACCGCCTATCCGGCCATCTGCGTCCTTTGTTTCGTTCCACATGTCTGTCCAGCTCTTTCGAGTATGGCACGATTGCCGAGGCCTTCTTCGAATATGTATCGGTAACGTCGACTTCCCGCCAAGTCCTGTATAAGCCCCGCAAAGTGATAACTTGGCGAGGTGATAGTAGTAAGTCGATGCCAGCGTCGACATCGGAGATGACGTTTCCCATATACCAATGCAGATACGAGACGTGAATTTGAAATCGCCAAACGCCGGTTCATGAATGATGATGATGAATGATGTTCATGTTGCCTGGGCTGAGAGTCGTAACCATGGGTAGAGGAATGACTCTGGCCCGTTTCGTCAGCTTCGTCCGTTTTTCCTCCCAATTAGTATTCCATTCCCCCTCTCCTTCCCCCCTTTTGCCTTGGGGGTTTTTTACATCGAATTTCCTACTCAAGTTTTCCGTTGACGCACTCCCGGCTATTCGTGTACTCTTGCCGTGGGTGCACATGCTTCGTCAAGCTTCCGCTACATCGGCATGGGCTGCTGGCCCGGCGGTCCAGAATATCCGTGGTAAGCCTGGCTGTGGTTCGGCGGGTGGCTCGATCCGTTGCTGAGGATGCGGTGTCCCTGGCTCGGTGAGCTGTGAGCGCTGTGATGGTTCTGCTCAACCGCGTACGCCATGGACATCGGACCCTGGCTGTGGTGGTGACCCGGCGGGGCTGGATGAGGCGGCTGAGGCGGCGGCGGGAGCGTGGGACCGGTCATGCTGGCCGTGCTCGAGAAGCTGCTGGACCCCACTCTCGGTTCGTTAAAGAAGAGCTCCCTCTCGATGTGCTGCAGAATGTGCATGTCGATTGTCAGGGCACTGGAAGACTGGGCGTGCATGTTGAACATTTCGATAGTCCGTCTAAACAGTTCCTGGAGCTGCGGTCGCTCGATGAGGCGGGTTAGATAGGGGTCCCTGTAGGCTGCTGCCAAAATCAAGAGGTTGCCCCATTGCCTGCGAGAATGGGTTAGCGCTGCCGTCTTGTTTTCCCAAAGCCTAGGTCACTTACGCATGTGCTGTGCCAAAGATGTTGGTCACAAGGAGTCGCTTGTTGTCAACACCATGGAAGGCCCGAGTACTCTGGATGAGTGCCTTGATGCCTCTTTCGGCCCAAGCCTTTACTTCTGGGTCGAGCTCGTCGTGCCCGCGGATACCGTGAGAGCCATGTCCTACGAGCGCAGTCGCGTCGTGCGGATTGAAGACGCCAATGGCGCCCACGTTCTCCTTATTCAGGATGCCCGAGTCGTCGGCGCGTTGCTTGAGCTTCTCCGAGACCTCCAAAATGAATCTGATGAAGGGTCGGTAGATGATGACTCGAGCGCCCCAGTACTTGGCACGCAGTCTCGCATCCAGCAGGTCGGTCGCGGGGGGGTCTTCCTCGTTAAACCTAAAGTCGTTTGAAACCCACGTCATGCTTCGCAGTTGTTGCTCCAACGCCATCACCTTTCGCATCTTCTCGTACACACTAACGTGCTGCTCCTTGGGGTCGTACAGTAGGTTATGGATCGTGTTGAGCGTCTTGCGCAGGTAGAGCTGCCCAATGTAAGAATCTCGGACCCTGACCGAAAAGTCGGGGTCCATGAGCTTCATGTTGGGCCAAGGCATCTGTTCTTCGTAGTCCTGGCACCTAGACCGAGGTAGTTCAAGTTCCGCGATGATATCACTGCAAACAGTTAGCAAGCAGCATCTCGGGGCAAACAGGGCGGGGCGTCACCAACTTCTCCAACTGCAGGCAGCTCCAGAATGCGAGAAGAACCAAGTTGTCTCGCTTCTTCTCGGGGGGGTTATATACTCCCATCTTGAAGAAGCGACTCATGTCACTGCATTTTCGTTAGCATGTTTCCTTGTCAGTCACCAACTCTCGAGCAACCGCTTACCGGCGCATGATCATGTTCAAAGCCCGAGCGGCGTTGAAGAACATGGCATCGCTCTCAAGGACTCGGCCCAACTGGCCGTAGTATAGACCGGCAAAGATGAAGGTCTGGGCGTGCTTCATGGTCCATCCGGCCATGTGGTTACCCATGATATCGGAGGCGTAGGCAAAGTACTCCAGGCCAGGGATGATGTCGTAATTGCGCCTCATTGACTGGCCTGTTTTGAGAGCGCCGCTGCCCTGCATAGACTGACGCCGGCTCGGGAGGCCGTTGGCCTGCTCCTTGGGCGAAGGCAGCCCCGAGGAGTGAGAGTGCGCAGAGTAGGAAGGGGGCGATGCCTGTGCGCCGGGAGAGGATGGGTAGCCATTTCTGTTGGCCGGGGAGTTGTGGTTGTGCTCGGGTGCGTCGCGCGGCAGGTCTGGGATCTTGGACTCATGCTGGCAGATCTTGCCGAGAGCGAGAATAACCAAAACGAGGGCGTTCTCGATGGTTCTGTGCGGCCTGCCGGGCTTCCTGGGCAGTGGCACAGGCTCGTCGGACTGGTCGCCTGCCGGCGAACGCTTCCGCTTATTGGACATCTCGGGGAAGCTCGTTGGCGGCACGAACTTGGCCACGCCTGGGGCTTGAGGCTTGGTCTTCTTCTCGGTCTGCGCTAGGCTGTCGAGGAAGCGCTTGACCAGGGTCCTCAAATCGCCAAGAGGAAGAATGGGGTGCAAGCTGAGGATGTGCTTCTCAAAGCTGTGCACATACGACTTGACCGTTTCTTCGGCGAAATCCGGATGGCCGTCGCCCACAAGGGTCCCGCTGGTGTATCCCACATTTAGGGGAGGACTCAGTCCACCAACTTGGCCCCACGCCTCGCCCGGCGAGGGCGAGTTCCCAGTCTCGGAGAAACTGTCTTCGATTGCATCGACTGTTCCGAATGCCTCGGCCGCGCTGCTTCGCTCATATGTAGAAGCGGCGCCCGTGGCGGCGGCGGCAGGGGTGCGCTGCTCCTGGCCGCTGCCTTCGCCGCGTCCGTACAGGCGCAAGACTCCCCGCCTCTCCTCCTGGGCGATGGGGTACTCTTGAGGGTACTTGACCCCCTCTCTCTCAAGTATTCCCTCGGTCAGCTCCTTGATGCCAGGCCAAGACAACAAAATATCGGCTCTGGTGGTGTGGTTCGCGGGGATGGAAGGGGCGCCCGGGGCCACAGGTTCTCCGGGTGGCAGCTGGTCTTCGGCATCCATATCGGCATCGTGCATCTGTTGGGCCAAGTCCGTCTCACCGACAGCCATAGGATGCGGCTCTTCCATTTCTACCTCGTTCGGGGGGTAGCTGTCCACCGGCGGCGCGGCGGCAATGGGCGAAGGCGACTTGATCGACTTTTGAACTGGGGATAGGTCTGCGGACAGCGGCTCGTTTTCCATTTTGATGTTGTGGTATTTGAGAGTCGTTTCCATCTTCTTCATCCACTTTTTCTGTTCGAGGATCTGCGCTTCAAACTTGGCCTCCATTGCGCTCTTCATCTCGGAAATCGCCTCGAGGATGTCGGTCTGTCCTTTGTCGATCCTGTTTACACCATCAGCAAGATACGTTAGGCGCGGGAGGGGAGGCAAACTCGACTGACGCCTTTGGAATGGGATCGCGGTATTTACACTCGACCCCCTTTTCTCTACAACTCTTGCAAGGCTTGGTTTCATCACATTTCGCCTTGAGCTGCCGACAACTATCGCAAGCCTACAGCACACGAGGGGGTTAGCACACTGACGAAGTATCACGAGAGCAGCCCACCGGAACCGGGCCGTACGTACTTGAGAGGCTCGTGTCGCCTTGCGCTTCGCAGTCGAGGAGTATTGGATGTTGTTGTAGATCGATTCCTGAGGAGCCTGATACTGAGGCGGTTGCTCGTAGTGTTGAGGAGGGGGAGGAGGTGGTGGCGGCGGCGGCGGCGGCTGGGCCATCGGGGGAGGGGGAAAGCTGCCTCGGTAACCCCCCGGCGTGGGGGGCATCTGCTGGGGCCCGTTGTCGTAACCCATGTGTCGTCGAGAGTCGTCCGGGTAGGGCTGGTGGGATGGGTGAGGCGGCGCAGAGTGCGGCGGATGAGGTAGACCGTCCGGTGCCCCGCCTCCGGTCGAGTGCGGCCGTCTTGGATGGGCGAGGCTCTCGTCGTGCGGCTCCCTCTTCACGCCGCCGGGGTCTCGGCCGGGATACGGTGGGTAGTGAGGGTGGGCAGGCGAAGCCGGGTGTCGGTAGTGATCTTGCATCGGCGCGTACGGAGGGTCTTGTTCATGGTGTCTTCGATCGTCGGGGTGATGGTGTTGCGACGCCGCGTGGGGAGGATGGTGAGGCTCGACGGAGCGAGGAGGGTACGGCGGCTGCGACTGATGGTTATAAGGCGCGGGCTGGGCCGTATGGTGAGGTGGGAGAGTATGGGCCTGGTGCGGCGTCGAGGGGTGCGAGGGCGGCGGCGGCGGCGGCGGCGGATGGTGTAGTGGTGGTAGTTGTTGATGTTGCGGACCTCCCGTTGGTGACCACGAGTTGGTACTCGAGAGACGGGGGCGCTTGTTGTCAGGCTGCCCCGGAGGATCCATGCTTGATATATATGTACATGCGTACAAATGCTTATGAACAAACAAGAGACGAAGCGAAAATAGGGTCAGGCCAGATCCGAGAGGAGGAGGGAGAAGGTGGCGGCCATGGAAAAGCTATGGGCAACGGGGAAAGAGTTGCAAGTGCCAGTCCCGGTCCGGGCCAGTCGAGTGTCCCGAGGTTACTAGGTAGGCGAGCGCAACGCAACGCGACGTAGATGGGAGTAGTGGACGGGGATGGGGAGGGGAGGAAGTGAAGGGGAAGGCAGAAAGTACAAGCAAGCGAGCTCACAATCAATCAATCAAGCAGGTAGCCTGTGTGAGTGAGGGAGGTGCGCGAGTGAGAGAGGCCAAGACGAGGGACGGGAGGGTCAGGTCAGGTCGGGCTGGGGGGTGTGTATGGTTTGGCTTCTTGGATCCGGGGGGGGCAACGGCAAGCAATCGGAGGTTCCCAGTGTTTGGATGAAAGCAAGGGACGGTGGTCGAGTCTCGAGCCGTTCCTGTCCTAACGAACGGTTGACGGCGGCGTGGGTGTACAGTGCTGATGGCGGAACGGCTACGTAGCGCGTGGAAGGGTAGGCAGCAAGGAAGTGTATCTCTCTCTGTCTCTGTCTCTCTCTCTCTCTCTCTCTCTCTCTCTCTCGCTAGGTATGCCGCCGTAGGTCGGTGCGAAAGTCTGACAGGCCACACACAGAAAAAGGTACTTGGCTGTGTCGGGGATCTAGGTATGTCGTTGGGAGCCAAAAGATGGCGCGGGTGAAAGAGGCGGAGGCGGGTTACCGGCGCGGGCGCGGCGAGGGCAGGCGATGATCGAAAGCGCGGGCGCGGGTTGAGATGTTCCCAGCTCTGCGGTTCATGAAACTTGGGAGATGGGATTTCCTACTCTGCGAATGCGCCCGGATGCCCAAAGGATATGCGGCAGAAAGGATGGGAGGGGCGGGGATCAGCGCGTTGGGCAGAGATGGAGACTGGCCAAATTTTCTTTCTCTCGTCTGGCGTCCGAGTCTTTCCCTCTTGTCGTGTACTCGGGTCGCGCTCGTTCAGGGTTGGTTGACGGGGATGAAGGGTGCGAGCAAGGTGGGGGAAGGATCTCAGTCGGCAAGCGTGTGGGAGGGAGATGGAGAGAGAATAAAAAAATGAAAGTGTAGAAAACGTCGAATTCTCGAGCGGCGGCAGACGGGAGAGGGTGATGATGGAGTGAGTTCACCCACGTCGCCATATACCTTGTCCACGCAGCAGAGCAACCAGAGATGAGCGGGGCGAGTATAGGGTACGGATATACGGTACGTGTTAACGTGATATAAAAGGTACCGAGTACATGTGCTGTCCGAGAGGCGTGCGTAGGTGTGGGTGGAGTGAAGGTATGGATACCGAAAAAGTTGGAGGCAGAAACGGGCACCACCTTTTTCAAGGCGGTCTGGTCGTCTGTGTCCTCGAGAGGGGGGGGGAAGAGAGCTCTGGAGCTTGCAGTTTTGGGGGGGTGGGGTGGGTATCTGCAAGTACCTTTACCCCGAGGAAATACAGAGAGATTGAGAGTGACGGGATAGCGCCAGAGACGCACACTGGGTACTGGTAGGC
>JASUDE010000369.1:14831-47822 GCA_034509685.1 Colletotrichum cereale | reverse complement strand
TGATGGTTTGAAAAAGGGGATGTTCTTGACGATGCGGCATTTTCGGATGGCTCGGATGTGGGGGTGGCTCGTAAGTGGGGTGGGTGGGTTAATTTCTTAAATTCAGTACCTGACTATTCGTGGTAGTTTTCATTCATCCAATAGCCCTAATGGTTTTATCTCTGCGGCCGTGAATGAGCCCGATGAGTACGGAAATTCAGCCTTACATTTAGCAGCCGCGAGAGGAAATCTCAACGCCGTCGACCTGCTGCTTGATTGCGGAGCTGATCTTAACACCTTGACCACCGGGCTAACATGGCCCCAGAAAACGCCGTTACAAGTGGCGTTAGACAAAGAAGACTCCAAGGTGCTCGTTGCGTTGCAACTAATTGAAAAGGGCGCATCTCTCGAATGCCGTGACGACAAGGGCATGACTCCGATGCTTTTGGCAGCACGTCGGAGAAGCTTTCCTATCATGAAGGCTTTGAATGACGTCAAAGCAGACGTTACAGCTTTGGACTCAAGATCATCTTCTCTTCTGCAAATTTTAACGCCGAACTTTAATGGAGGCAGGTTGCATCAGGATTACGTTAGGCTTTTTTCGGAGTTCGTGAATTTTGGGTGCGATCCTCACGCGGTGGACTCGGCTGATTATTCGGCATTTCATTCTGCCATTTGCCAACAGAAATTCATCTCACTGTTACTTAATTTGGACATCCGAATCGAGAACAGCAAGCCTTTTCCTTGGAACATCAATTCACATCAACATCTATTTTGGCTCACCAATTGCTTCCGGCTCTTTCAAAGGAAGTACAAGCGACAAGCACTCTATAACTTCCTTAATATAGCACCTCACAATGCCTGGAGCCCACTATGCAGATCGGCATCCCTTGGTCGGACGGTGGCCATGGAGAATCTTGTTATTATGGGCGCTGAAATAGATGCTGAAGGGCGTTCTTTAGGCTCTGCTCTGATTGTGGCCTGCGTAACTGGGCGTAAAGAGTCAGTTATTTACCTGGTTCGTCGCGGGGCGGCGCTGTCATACTGGGGGCCCAACGGACTTCGGTCAGCATACAATGCCGCAAAGAGAAACACATCGATTCTAAACTGGTTACTGGTTCGTCGATTCATCGACCAAAGGAAACTGACGGCGACAGGTGGCCTTGGGCTGGGAGATGAGCAAAGTCAAGGACTATTCACTTGGGGTGGGCCTGTGAGAGCGAAGTTGGTCATCTGTGGAACAATGGAGAGATTGCCAAAGGAGCCTTCCCAGGTGTACTGGTCCCGGCTGATGAACGAAAAGAAGAAATGGAGGGGAAAGGTCCTGCCGCTAAGCCCTGCACGTCAGACAAGCCGCTCCTCGAACCTAATCCCTGAGGAACACGTGCGAGTCCACCCAGATGGCTATGAGGTTCGGAAGGAATAGGAACTAAGCGGAGGGCAGTCCGGAGTAACTGTTTCAATTTGTAGTAGATACCTTATTCCAGATACAAAGACTGTAATTCTTGTAACACATGTGAGAATTCTGTAAAATACTGTCTTTGTCTTATCTTGCCCGCTTAATTTCTTATCGGCCTTTAAAACTGCAGTCCGCCAAACGCCACTCTCATCCCCTCGTTGCTCAACGGCCACATCTTGCCGACATTCAGGTTAGCCTAGAGAGTGTCGAGGCTGTAATTACTAGTCTTAATGACAGCGCTAGAGGAGGAGCGCGCACCTACATTCCCGGCGGCGTTAGATTAGGGCGAGGAGGCAAAGGGAAAATAGAGAAGGTACAGTAGGTAAGGTAGGGTTATTAATAGAAGAAAAGTCTACTACGTCATGTAACAGTATATAGGGCAAGATTAAAAGAAGATAAAGTAATAACGAAGTCCTCTATTATAAAAATAGAGTAGGGTCATATTATAACCTAGATTTACTTAGTAGCTAGTGTAGCCTAAAGCGCCCTTCAGCGTAATATATACCTAGTTACAGAGAAAGCTGTTCGCAGCGGCAACTAAGTGGTTGCCTAAGGTCGGATTCCAGGCTATTAATCCTAACACAGCTAGTAGCTAATTTAACCAGGCTATATATATAGACCCCTAATATAGCCAATCCTACCTCTTGATTCTATCTCTTAATTTTAACTTCTCATTCTACCTTTTGTTTTTATTCTTTATTTTTACTATAAAGTGTTTTTCTTAAAATCCTTTAATATCACTTTGTAACTTTACTTTATGTTTGTTGTTAATTCTACCTTATAGCTCTACTCTTTCATTATTTATTTTAACTTTACATATTGATCTTTCCTACTATTATTTTCAACTCTATCTTTTGACTTTATTTTGAGTTATATCTTTTTGTACTTATAATATATTTTTATTTTATCTCTTATAATCTATCTAGATTATAGATTCAACTAGAGTACTACTTCTATTTAAGGATTTTCTATATAGTTACAATACTCATATAAGCATTTAGGTTAAAGTTACAAACTAAAATAATCTATACTTAAATATATATGTCTATAACTTAGTGATTTAGATTAACTTTTAGGGTCTAAAATAACCTAAGTCTACTGTTAGTGAAAGCAGTTTTGTGATTATTCCTTGCGGACCTGAAACTGTCTCCGATCTAGCGGGAAGCTGGAATTTCGGACCAAGCGGCTTTAAGCTCTGTTAGTTCAAAATAAGGAAGCCGTGAGAGAGAAGGGTGTATGCATTTACTACTGGATACTGTGTCCCGAAACATCTGTGGATTTTGCCGTCCCCGGGAAGCCTGCAGGAGAAGCCTGTGATTGCTATCAAGATGTCGTCTCGGTCTATGTAAGAACCCGTTTTCCATAAGGTCGCTCGAGTCCCAAAAGTTCCACTTGACGGCTTTTCAGCGCATTCAAAATTTGAATAAAAATTGACACGCGTAGAGTTGGCAGAGTTTCAGTACATAAAGAACAAAATGCGTGAAGTGGGCAAAAGTTTAGAATCCTGTGAGTCCAACATAGCAAATTATAGCAATTGAAGTGCAGCGTAGTCGGCCTATCTAGAAACTATATATAATATAATATCCGGTTGACACACACCAGGGGAATAGTCTATGCTTTGTAAGCCACGACAGTTAATGTACATGTGTAGGCACGACACGTAGCTTGTTTGATACTCTACTTACTAAGAACGCTGAACTGGCTTTCCGTGCGAATGCCGCCTATACAGAGGTTACGTTTTTAATTGTTTTACCTTCTATTCTTTTTCTTTTCCTTTCTTAGCCCCCCCTTCCTTTTGGCTGTGTTCTAATCGGGATAACACGAATATCCTGATGGCGTAAATATCAGGAGGAGCCGCGCAGTAGTCTTAAAGAAGCCACCACTAGGCCTCGTTTTTAAGAGCAGCTCTTTCGACGAATAAGGCGTAGGTAATAGTCAGCGGTAGATGAGGTACTTAAGAGAGGGATATAAATGACAGTATTACAGACAACACTACTTCTTTTTACCTTTATAGTCATAAAGGAAATAAAGGACTAGATTATAGTGGATAATTAATGATTCAATTTTAAGTAAAATATCATAAGCTGTTTGCTTTCTTCCTCATAGCCTGCCTGCTTGCTTGTCTAGGCTGGCCCTAATCCTGATTTAAACCGCTATGCTGCTTCTATCCATAAACATAGTGGCAAGATCCAGTCTCAGCATGACGAGACTTGGTACATAACTTTTGAAGACTTAGTTAGTCATGATCCCAACGGCTACGTGTTATTACTTACTCTTATAAAGCCGGCTGCGTAAGGGTGCGAGTATGAAAGTTTGCAGTCATACCCCTGCTGGACTTTAATTAGTGTGGCATCTTTGATTGCGCTACAAACCGCCGCTGTAGCACTGTCGGCACTTCCTTTGCCTTGCCCTTTTGAGCAGCTAGGGAATTGTTAGTTAGATTACAAGCGTAAAACAGAAGTTACAAGTAACATACTGGCATTGATAATGACCAGCACTAACACTAGTGGCGCACAAAAGTGTAAGAAGGGAAAAGAGCTTCATTTTGTTAAGTGTAGGTGAGTTGCCCTTGGGTAACTGTCATTGTGGTTCTTGCTTAGATGTCCGCAGGAAATTGTAAGTGCGATTGTTGCGGTTGAAAAAATATGCGAGGTCTTCCCTAGCTGTAGGATCACCTTATATAGATACAGATGTATGAATTTAGACACAGCACACGATATACTTGAAAAGAATATGCATATTTTCTTTTCTTTTTTAGAAACTTTGATGTATGTAACCTATTTCGAAATTACATAAATTAACCTGCATTTGTCTGTATGGATATAGTATCGGTAAAGCCGTTTGGCCTGTACCAAAAGATCAAGAGGAACCGCCTCTGAGGGAAATAACGCTGTATCCTAAAGGTAAACGGCCACAAATCGAGCAGGGATATGCTGCAAGGAACTTATTAAGCGTAGCAGGGTTTCGCCTAACCAGGCTTAGCCGGCACCTAATTGCAGGTGAACTAGGAGGGAAAAGTCGGTTCTATTACTCGTGCCACGCGCCCACTGACTTGGGTTTTGCGCAGATTTTACCTGGAGGTTCCTGAAATCAAGCGTTAGTGTGCGTGGCACGAGTAGAATAACGGCACCACCGTAATTACTACACATGCAGAGGCCGGGCGGGAGTGGAGTAGGCTCGGCTTGACCGCATACCTAGATCGACATCTGCCTTAGGCACTAGTGGGGAATTCTCCACAGTCCGATTCAATTGCAACCAGCGGCTGCACCTAGTCAGTGCCGCATTAACCGCCTTGCGGTCCTGAAAATTACACAGGCGTTGTCTGCATTGCATTAACGTTAATTCGGGCTCCGTCCGCATCCCGCAGCCATTAGGGCCTGCATAAAGACCCTATAACCCCATTTTCTCCAAGAGAGATCATGTAACAGGCGCTGACAGTGACGCCTGCTGCAAGGCCCTTTCGGTCACTAACCAATTGAGCCATCCGTCCGACCAAAAGGTCCACCAGTCCTTGCGATCGTGCAAGTACTGCTGTCAACACTGCCTATCTGGCCTTGACGTACACCTCTCTAGACTAGGGGAATTGTCGCTGGGACAAACCGTTGGGTCGGCGCGAGCGAAAAGGATGTATGGAGGAAGGGGAAAGATACTTTAATGGGATGGGAGCCCAAAAGTGGGACACTTTGCGGAACTGCCGATCAAACCTCAATATACTGACCGAGCGACGATAAAGACATTCCCCACCCCTAACTTCAAATGCTCCGATTCTAAGTCAATAGATATAAAGAGGGCAGGATAAAATATTATTCCTCTATAACACATAGCACTAATAAGCATTTAGATTAACATAGGGTTTCCAGTTGTGGTTGTTTGAAAAGTTGATCTGTGCTGTTAGATGCAGATGCACCTGAATTAATTGAGCTACACCACGAGTCATTTGTGTAGGGAGTTTGTAACCCTAATGCACGTAACATAGGGCTATGCTGTGGATTGTCTGTCGACGTTATTTTCAAAAGAAGAACTACTGCCACAAACGCTTGGCCAAGTGTATCCAATTCATTTTGACTGTCATCATCGCGGCTCATAATAAGGAGACCAATCGTTTAATGCCTGGTCATGGCGCGGGACAGTGCATGTAGGATAGTAGAACAACTGCATTCGGAGCGCCCGCTTCCGCTATATTTGTTTGTGGACTGTCTGCTGTGAATTTTTTGTTTTATCTCTGGTGAAAAGAGAACCAGCCTCTTTAGGACGCACGTAGGGAACAAAGGCTGCTGGAAACAATTTTCAGGGGTGACTGTGTAGGCTAGCAGTCTGTGTAAGCTTTGACAGCACTATGGGCACGATTTATATCGTAACCGTCCTTCTGTTATAGCTGTATCACTGTTAACTCGTCCTATATTACCCTATTAGCATTCCTCCTATAAAAATAACTTTAGGGGTTATACAGTATTATCTAACACTTCTATATATAGCCATACTTAGAGGGTAAATAATAAAGCCAATGTCACTTATGCTTAAATCTGTAAACTAAAGGTAATCAACTAAGACAACTTACTGTAGGATAAGTAATAGCAATATAGAGCTAGATCAGAACCTAGGTCGATAGTATATTAATTAGCTAAATAATTCCCTTCTATCCCTAGACTGCATGTGAATACATTTTTATAACCTAATAGATATGATAGGACTAACACTAGATTACTTAAGAAGGGCTTAAACTAAGATAGCTTTACTAAGTTGTTAGTGTAATTAAGGTACAGCGCTAATTATATGTTTTTAGAATTATGTAGTTATATTAGGTATTCCTTTGGAAAGTAGGGTTTCTTAAGGCTGTTATTACTTATATAGAAAGAGGAAGAAGCCTAACATAACTACTAAAAGAGCTAAAGTAGAAATATATAAAAGATTAATATAAAAGGTAATATAAGGTTAAACAGTAGGATAATACTCTTTAATAGAGGGCATACACACACACATTATAAATAGTATAGTAAGGGGTTTAGAAAGAGCTAGGCTAAGTTTAATAACAGGGCGAAATAGGGCTATACAATTTACTACAGACGCATATTAGTGTCATGGCGCTGATGGGGGCGCCGTGCGCCTGCCTACTTAAGTGTGGTTATTCTAAGACCTTCTAGTCTTTGAATTCTGTATCCTTTTTCGTGTGTGCCATAGTGGTTACACGCTTAAGGTCACGTCAGCAGTGAAACCACCACTGGAGCAGCCCGGCTGCCAGTCACGTGACATTGGAAGCAGGTAAAGTAGAGCAGGAATCAATCAAACAATCCTATCGTTAAGGTCTTACTGTTATCAATTAACATTGATTCTGAGTAGTTATGTTCTTATTCACTTAGAAGTTTACTTGCTGTGTTTTCTAATTAATGACAGTCCTAATTACAAAAGACACATAGCTTTTACGCGCCAGTGACTGTGAACCGGATATTCAAGAATGAATCACGGATGTGTGTGTTAAGATTAAATGCTCCTTTACCTCCCCATACTACCGCCTCCTTTATTCTCTTTGCACCTAGTTCCTCTCTATGCTGAATCAGGAACCAGGCTGTTGAAGCCCCGTGGGGACTGCCAAGGATCGCAAGGCCCTCTAACGACTCCATTGAGAACGTCACCCGCTGATCCCAGCTTGGGACCTGTGAATATTTCGCTCGACGTAATGCCTCTATAACAATGTTGAAATTTGGGGGGTAGATAATATGGGCACGGAAAATGACCTTAAGGCTGCTTAATGCAACGTCTGTAGCCTGGCAGCTATCCCGCCACTGGAAGTAGGCGAGGTCAGACAACTTTTCTAGATCAGGGATATCCCCCTTCCCCTTGTTGAAGGCCTCCTTGTAGTACTTTGGATTCCAGTTTGAATCAAATATAAATGCGCCTGCCCGTGGATTAACTACGTTGTTGTAGCGCGTATTCGTTGGCTGTAAGATAGTAAGAATTAGTGTACAATAGAGGCTAAACTCTTAAACGTTTTACTTACCTGCCCTTGCGTACCATTTTCATACTTAAACGGTTTATCATGGAGGAAGCGGTAAATTCCGTTGTTAGACTTATCTACTGGGAATTCTTCATCTGCAAATGCCTCATCCAGCCAGTTCTTAAACTCAGGACTTAAATACGGCTGCCCAAATTGGAAGATGAACCAGGGGGCTTGAATATAAGGCGTCCACCCCCAAGTGAAAACTTCTGCTGGGTCCTGGAACGGGCTGGCCCAATCTTTTGCATCTCTGTCATTCAAAGAAAAGAGACTCCTAAGCCAGTAGCCCTTGTCGATACGGCCCTCGTAACTATCTGCAAAGAGAGGGACGAGTGGTTTTACTCGCTTGGTAAGGAGTGCGTCAGCTGAAGTAAGCTTGGCTTTGACTGCTGGTGTGGGAGATGCGACAATAGGAAGTACGTGAAGCAACAGCGAAAAGAATACAACACACAGACTCCTCAAGCTCAAATTTGGAATAGTTTTAGCCATTGTAGGTAACAACTAAAGACCGGTAAGAGGTCGGAGCTGCAACGCAAAGAATGCGTGCTGAATAGGTGTGGTAATTCAACTTAGCGTTAGCTTCAGCGCATTGCGCGGCTATAAACCCCTCTAAGGAGAGTGATACAAAGTCAGCTCTGCAAGCTTCTATCAGTGCCAAAATTCTAGAATAAAGCAATAACTAGAGCATAGACTTGTATATTGCTACAAAACTCTTAGTTATTCATGCATTAAAGCTTTAGTGATATAATTTAAGACAGGTGACATAACCCTTACACGTTCCTATACGAGTCATGGACATAACGCATCCAGAATGGTCTAACTGTACAGTGGCAGGTGTAAGTTAAAGCCTCCTAACTATGTCACATATCTTCAGCAGGGGATTAGTAATCTAAGATCACCTCATCTTATCGACTAAAGTGGCTAAACTTTACTATGGAATATATAAGTTACTACTATATTAAAACGTACTAACAACTAACATTTTACATATCCTACTATTCATATGTTCTTTCACTTATAGTAAGAGATTATAGTAAAGTATTAAAGGTTTACTCTTTTTAGCGTTCTCTATCATAGTAAACTATGAAAGGAAAGATAATATGAATAAAACTACTTTTCTCTACTATATTTCTTTAACTCACTCACTTCTAACTTTTACTACTTCAATATATACTAATCTTAAAGTAAACATTGAAATTCAACATATAGTAGTATACTATACTAAGTTAAGTTACTATGTATTAGTAGATAATAATACCTTCATTACTAAAATAGAAAGATATATAAATAGATAAAGAGTAGTGTTAGTAAGCTTAAGGTGGTGCACTATAGGGTGATCTTAGACTTGTGACTCCCTACTATACACACCCTACAACTAATAGAACCGGTATATATTTCTATTACTTACTACTTAGTAGAAATCACTACCTTATATGCTCTCTATTTATATTAATTACTACCTAGTATCTATTATATATTATTTAAAGCCGCTAGGCGTAACAGTCATCTAGAAGTGTTTCTTACGCCTCTTTAACCTACCAAATAACGTCTTGTAAGGTATCTGCTTACGCCTAGTAATAAATAGATACCTGCCACCGACATGGTTCGGGTTTTCTGCCAGTCCCGACAATAGTTGCAACGTCCCATGATGACGAAGAATAGTCCGATAGAACGGTATCACCTCCGGCATAGAGAAAAAATTGAATGCCGCCATTGTAGTAGTCTCAAAACCGACCGACCTGCACTTGAATGCGGGACCCCCTAACAAGAGCCCCACATACAGGACACCCTAGCGACAATCAATCGAGTCAACATACTTACTTTCCGACCACCCAAAAATGCTTAACCGCAACATCCAACCTCCTACTTCCTACTTTCAACCATCACAACATCTTCACTGCTTATCCAAATAACCTTATTCTTGATAAACACCTTTCTCTAGGCCCAACGGTCAAGTATACCGAAAATGAGATCAACCAACCTATTGAGGCTGTAGTGAAAGGCATGGGTCTGCGGGAAGCAGCTATTGAGATTATCAGGGACTGGTTCAAACTACTCGCCTTGAGTCAGCATACCCATCGATCTCAATCGCTTATTGCTCTCTTCTAGATGCCACTATACAGCTTTCTGCCTCACTAGGTAAATAAGAGTCGCTGGATTCAGCTAATGCATCTTCTTTTTCTGAATGTATCGGGTCGGTTTTACTCAAGCGAGGGTATACCAAGTTCTGTCACTTCTTCAGTTTCGCTAGTTGCCCACCAGAACAGTGGTCAACATGGTTAGCGAAATATTATCTCATGCCTCTCAGCGTCTTAGTAAGCGAGTTTTCATACAACCACAAAAGTTCTTAGACTCGTGTCACATTTTAATATCATGTAAGCCACCAGCCACATCTCCAGTACGCCCTACCGCCGCACTTGAGGGCGATCCCCACCCACCGGAGGACCCGAGCTATGCCCCCCCCTGAGCTCTTCATACTCCTTTTCGTCGCCTCCGAGCCTGAGACAGTCGACGATGTATTGCGCGTGCTCCTGCTCCCTGGGGAAATGATTTGCCACCAGCTCTTGAGGGTGGGCAAGCTGGGGACAAGGTTGCTGACCAGCATGGCGGTGCTGACCTCGCGGACGGACCACAGGAACCAGATGGGGTCTGTCGGGTTGGTGAAGACAGCCACATTCATAAGGATTGTCGAGATCGCCTTGTGGAAGTGTTTAGGGGAAAGCGCATCGCGGACGTCCACAGAGAATGGGATAAGAGGGCCCTTACCAAAATCCAAAAATAACAGCGAGAGTTGTATCTCTTCATGTGCTGCGCGCGAGGAAAAGTACGTACGTTCTTAAATTCATATTACTGCTCCGATAGAGCATTACTTCCGCCTCCAACGCCTTCTTCAGCGTAGTGAGGAAGACAACTGACCTCTGGCATCAGTCAGAAAGAATGAGACGCTGCATACTATGTACTGCATTCGTCAGTGTGGTGGTCCATTGCCCAGGACTACCTTTGAGTATCTTTGCCCTAATCAGGGATAGCATTGGCGACCGGCCACAGCTTCGGAGATGCAAAAGGATTGGAAACCCTGTGCCTTACGCAGTAATGCCATAATTTCCATGTAGGCAATAGATGTCAGCGACATCTGCGGAGATACCAGGTGTTCACCCAGAGGCAACGTTGACGCAGCTCCTGATTCTAGGCCATGTGGTATACGGATGCGAACCGAATTAAATGAGTTCAAGATGTGATCTATGAAGAGTTATTAAAGTAAACATTATTGCTCAATCCACAGACCAATAAAAATAAGTCGGTAGACGAGGAGACAATAGGTCACATGCATCGCAACTTTACATATCACGATTGCAGCTTCATGAATCAGGTTTAGAGGCAGCCATCGAATTGTGATGTCCCTTAGGGTCAGATATAGATACAGGACGCAGCATGAAGAGAAGGAAAAAGGTCACGCGATGATGATATAAGGGTTGAAGAATGGGAGGAAACCATCAAAGTTAAGCAGGCCACAGTAGTCGCCTAAATAGTTGATGATACTGAAGGGTGTAAATTACAAACCGGGAGAATGTACGATTCATCGTGGACGCTTTTTCGTCTTTACCCACTTCCCGTTAAAGAAGTAATTAGCCACGGCTTTATCTCCGGGGATATCTATAACGAAGAGGGTCCTCCTGCCGTAAGGGCTCCCAATCGCCAATCCTTTATCAGTACTTTCCCATTCCTGCCCCCCATTTTTGTCATTAAAAAATCCGGAAAAGCGAACATCAAGAGTATCCTGAGAGGCAATCTCAACTTGAAGGTAGACTGAGAAATCGGTATATGCGAATGGCTTTGGTTTTTTCGTTCTCCACGGTCTTTCTTTACTTTGTAACGTTTTACCAAGGCCGTCGACTCTCCATGCGCGGTAGCGTAGCTTACGTGTCGCACTCTTCGTGGGCAGGGTATTCCAGGGAATATCCGTATCGGAAGGGATTTCGTTTTCACCTTCCCATACGTATTGATTGATGAGGCTGTCGATAGTCGCAACTATGAAGTCGTAGTGCTTGGTCTTAGGTTTGCTAAGACAGGCTGAGCCCCAACACAGACCTCGCTTTTGGAATAAGGGTTGGGAGGCTGTCAGGAAAGAAGCCAGAGCAATGATTAATGTAACAGCCCACCGCATAATGCGAAAGTTTAGTGTAAAAGAGTGTCTTCACTAAATAGAAAACATGGTCGAAGGGTGAGAACAGCAACTTTTATAGCTTTGGATATTAAATCAGACCTAGTGAGCATTATTCAATCCATCATGCATGGCGGACTAAAAGATTCTACACAAGTGCGGGTTTACTATAGGCTTTAATCTATTTCGGGGCGCCCGGGGGCAATGATCCACCTATATCAACTAATTCACTAGCGCTAGGCTATCACAATTAGCACCACACTCGTGGCAGAGCAGAGCAAGCCGATTAATCCACTGGCGCAAGGTTATAATAATTACTGCTATAGTCACAGTAATTTGATAAAGTTAACTTAGTGGTAGTAGCTGTGGCTATAGCAGGTTATAGTCCTAAGAATGAACATGTATAGTCTTAATAACTGCAGATTGCGCATTATCAACGCAGGCCTTCAGAAAGCCCTGCTACTAGTAACGCTATTGGCTTGCCGGCTGGATTTTTAATCTGCTCAAGTTCTTCTTAGGAAAAATACAGGGGCTTTAAGCAGCACAATTTATGTGGCCATTACCGACACATTCGAACTCGCTTGCGATGTTTATCTTTATCATTCTTTTCCTCTACTAATAACTACGTTACAGAGATTAACTTAAGGGATTAAGTTTTATTAGTTAATGCTGTTAAATATAGTATAAAGTTAGGCGAATAAAAGGCCACATTAATCTACAAGGTTGTTAAAAAAAAGTGGCCTTAGTACTGGTATATAGAAGACAATCCGCATTACTAGTAAGATTCCGTGGGCCACTTTTGCATATCAGATAACTTTAGTTTCAGCCTGGCGGCCTCCTTCAGTAGCCTTGCCTAGATTATTGTTAAAGGTGAATAAACGCAGTGAGTCTCACTTAGCTTACCCTATTAGTGAGTGTTAGGGTTAATCTACATCATGACTTTCTAATAAATACTGGCACGTGTCTGAGTTGAGTTGAAGTTGTGCTGGTGCAGGTGCAAAAAGGGACAAGCAACGAGGCATCACAGCAACCATCTAGCCTCAACGTTAACTGAGTCGGATCCCGGAAGGCATTCCATCGTGGAAAGCGTCAGCTTTGACTGGTTTCTCCCAACCCGATTGTGCTACCGATGATGGAACCCCCGAGACACCAACATCCGATACTCTAACAGGAATCTCTCTATCCCGAGGCACTTCGATGTGGGCGGCGCGACGCCCAGATAGATACTGACGGGAAGGGAAGGGAAGCTTACTCAGATGTCTGTGCCAGTGTCTAACGTCAGATGTCCGCATTATCATCTGACGTAAGCCCCGTGGGTGTAGGACTACCCACCCCGCCATTTATGCATTAAATGAGGTTTATCCCGCCGTTTATGCGCCTGCGCAGATCCACCTCCTGTATCTCTAGAGTAATCTCCCACATCTCCTTGTCCCTGCCAGCACCGTCCGTCAAAGACAGTAGCAGTCCATTGCTGTTCCATCTCTTTCTTTAGTCCCTCCTTTGAGCCGCCAATCTAATCGGTTAGTGACCAACGCACCCCCGTCCAGGCCAAAGTCGCTCGCCCTGCTATTTCGTCGCTTATGCCTGAAGCAGATAGGTGATGGCGGGGCAATCATTGGCGTTGAATAACGGGCCTGTGCCGTCCTGACTCTGGTCGACTTTTCTGCAAAGACGGTCGCAACCCTGGGTTAAGCCACGGTCGCATCCTGTTGCGTATTGACTTGTGACTTAGAGCTTGTGATGCATCGCTAGATCGCCTTCGACATGGGTTTTGATTAATTTGGGTGGACGCGCCCACTAGGCATGCTGGTTGCGGCAAGTTACGGTTCCAACAATGGCATTTGGGGTCGCTGCGCTGCGCTGCTGCGAGGAGCTTTACTGCGTAGTGCTAGAATGTCATGCCAATCGAGACAGCTTCTCAGACTCCTCAAATAGTGGTGGTTGTGAACGGAGAGCTCAACGCCCCGATCGATGATACAAAGCAGAGCGACATAAAGAATGAAGCAGAGAATTGGACTGTAGAGGGAAAAGACGGAAGAGCACGCACGTACGCACGCACATGGAGATCCCCACAGGCCCTGTCGGTTTTAGCGCTAGAATCGACAGGGGCTCACTGAAGCCCGGTACTAGGTACGTAGCTAATCTCAAATGTGCGATGTAGTCACACATAGTCCGGCACGGCATCACTGCAGCAACACCTTACTACATCTACAAACCAGCGCAGGAGCCCCGCCAGATCAATAACTTCAAGAGAAGAAACTCCTGTCTCTAGTCTCCTTGGCTGCACCCGGAAACCTTGTCAACTCACATGATCAATCGCATCAACTCAGACCTCCCACTTCCCCCGCTTCGACCAGACGAGTCTACGCTCCCACCCCCCCTCTAACAGATATGGACGGCATTCACGATAACGCAAACCATATCCTCGGCTTCAATTGCGACCAATTAGGCAACACCTGCCTTGAGCATCTAGGCTGCTATTTCAGAGCCGTTGCACCGACATTTCGCCTCTGTCCGAGTACTTGCCCAAGGACTGTCAGGGGAAAAAGAAGATTCATCTACGCTACAACGCCCGCCAGGACTGCCTCCTTCTTCGGCCCGCTCCGTCTGCCTCGATGATGCCGACAAACTCCCAAGTCGAAATCCTCGCCGCCGTTGCCGCCATTGTTTGTGCCCGGCTCGGCTTGAACCCACACCTGTCCGTCCTTGTCAGAGGGATTGGCTTCTACACATGCACCAAGAGCACCGGGAAGAAGGCCTTGCGCTAGATAGAGCCCTGTGAGCAGCATTGAGCCGGCCAGATGACGCGTGTACCTAAGAGCGAGGCCAGCACAAACCACGCAATCAACCCAGCCAAGACTGCCAGAATCGAACATGGGTGCCAAACGGTGAACCGCACAAGACGTCGCAGAGTGTTTTTGATAGGAACCTATTGACGCTGGCTTCTAATGGCGTTTATTGCGGGTCTGGTTTGAGGTTTCAGAACTGCTTCTGTAAGACTGGTGACACGACGTTGTCCAGTTGATAGTGGTCCCGCTTGCAACAGAGATGGCGTCTCTGAGGGTGTATCCGGCGGCCTGAGCAGCGTCCTGATTTGCATCTAAATGTTCCGACCCTTAATAGGTAGTGCCTGGCTGAGGATTCTGACCTGCAGCTGCAGCTGTTGTTTCCTCGTCGCTACTCTCGCTTGCAGGCGTTCTTGTGTAACGAACAGTTTCTGTTGTGTCCGAAAACCTCACTTGTTTCTGGTTCTTCTTATTCGGGAATGGTGGTTCATAATCACCTGGGCGTCGTCCCTGACGGGCTTCAGCTTCGGCTCGAAGCTGGGCTTGTAGCCGTTGACACGTTCTCTGTTCGCGCGCCTTAGCCTCTCTGCGGGATTCGTCTCTACGGGGTTCTGACATAGTGTTGTCTGACCTAGTATACAATAAATCGTCGTTGCTGGGTTTTGGAGAGGTGCTGTGTCTAGTTGCCGACTTATGTAGCAAGAGGCCCACCGCTTGGTGATGCACGTAAAGCAGGCACTAGATCAGTCAGAAACAACGAGACGAAACAGCAAGACGTTTCAATCCAGTTCTCGTCTCCAGGTGAATCTCATTTTCCTTCTCTCAGCAAAGGGCAGGATAGGACGCTGCCCACAGCCTCGGGACGTTCGTCTCCTGGCAGGAATTCGACGTCGTCCGACATAAAACACCAACAAGAAAAAGTGAAAGGACTGTCTGTGCCTTGTGGATGGAGTTTACTCAACGACGGGTTTCACCCTGTGTCAGCTTTTACCTAGCCACAAAAGACTCTACAAAGAGAATAAACACAAAGCGTGCTCTTACGGCCTAAGACCTATAGCCTCTTGGCAAGAGTACCCTTTCTCTTTCCATTTCTCTCTGTCTCTCTCTCTCTCTCTCTCTGACAAGCTAACAGGAAAGAAATCAAACAAAAGGGAAACAATACTTGTTTGTTATTGCCATCTTGTTCTGCCTAATGTCGTTCCCACTGCACAGGACGCAGGACCGCTACCAACACTAAAAGCCTCTTAATTTATAGCCTCATCTCCAAGGTAGCTGCCGTCTGCCAAGTCCCCCCCTTGTGAGGAGAGCTAACAATAGCAACACTACAGTAGCCAGCCGCAAGGCACTATGCCTCTCGACGGCCTGTAAACATCAAGTAACGCAGGACGGCGTGAAAATACTACTTTATATATAGATCTAAGGAATAAGGGTTAGTTATAAGAAGTAGGCCTAATCTTAAGGAGTAATAGTTATTTAAGAAAGTAGTGTTACGTAGTAGTGTCCCTTTTAATAGTATATACTAACTATATAACCTCTTAGTATATTTATATTAGACTTTGAATAGTATCAGTTATACCTTATTAACTCAGGTATTAACTATATAGAGTGCCTTACTTATTATACTTCTTTACTTCACTAATAACTAATATTACTTATATAAGTCTTTATATACTAATATAAACCATTACAGCTTTATAAGATTAGTATCACTAGTAATACTAACTATATTACTTAGGTTTATAATCAAGAGGTAGGAACTACTAAGGTAATATTTTATTAGCTCTCCCTTACTTAATATAACCTGAAGAATCAGGTAGTAAACTCTATTTACTATCTTTAATATCTATATATTTATTTTATAGGAGGAAACAATAGACTCTTAAAGAGTTTATTATACTCAGTAGGTTAGGGTCTTAATTCTAGCATTAATATTTACTAGTCTTATTAGCTTTACTTAAAAGAATAGTAACGGCTTCTGCTTAAGAAAGAAAAATAGCTTCTACTCTCTGTCCTTAGTCTCTCTACTCTTCTTTTATAGGCGTTTCTAACAGCTTCTACTACAACCCGGCATATTTAGTAGGTTAGGGATTATATTTATTTGTAGACAGAGTGTATTTAATAGTGGCCTTATATTTAGCCTATACGATATTTAAGGCTATAATAAGAGCACTTAGTTATAAAGCCTCTCTATAGCTACTATATCTACAGTGGACTTTCTGCTTACGTATAGCACTATCTCTAATATTACTAGGCGCATATAAGTAGCATATCCTACTCTATTCTCCAATAGTATCTATACGTATACGTTATAGGACATTCACTCTTAAGCTTAACGAAGATACACAGACATATGTAGATATAAATAAATAGTATGACTACTAATTTTTACCGCCAACAAGTAACCAGATGTACCCTTTACTCAACAATTTTGCAATTCCAAGGTGTAGGGTCTACAAGTTGTACAGCCTTTGTATCTTCAACTGGGCAAAATAGTCTTGAGTTCTCATCTGGGTCCGTTGGGCCACAAGTGATACGTGGTCCTGGATTTTCAAGACATGCGGAACTATTTGACGTCCCTGCGCAAATGTTTACCAGGTAGGATGGTTGGAGATTACTGCTCTCCGCGCACCAGTCGACTGTAACTGTGTACGGGTTTTGGGGGCCTAGTTTATCTAGTTTTGCAAATCCGAAATGTGATGTCGTGCCCCCTAGTTTTTATCAGCCTCAGTAAGAGATCTTACATATCGAGAAGAGTACATACCAGTCATCCCATAGTTGTTACACTGCTGTACCAATACTACTGTATTCAGACCAGCATTGGGAGTGCTGCCAGTTCCAGTGAGATTCCTAATGGACGGATCCATTATGAAGGTATAGGTCGCATGGTCAGGATCGACACTAAGCGGTATGTTTGGAAGGCTACCACATTCAATGCCCCGATTCGAGAGTGTGCCTGTTTCGTGTCTGTAGGGTGATGCTAGCGAACCGGTTGCCAACGACGTTAAAACCGTTGTGATAGAGAAGATTTGTAAACGAGACATGGTGATTCGATCAGGCTTCTTTCTATTGGTTGATGAATGTAGAAGAACGAGAGGAGGAATTAAGCGACTTATTGGGGACCAGTGAAGGAGTCAGAGCAACTTAAGACCGACCACAAAATCTACAAAACCGTCTTTCCATGGGTGCTTGGAGATAAAAATCCAGTGTTTTTAAAGGTAGGAATAATTTTTAAATCTTACGATTATTATAGGGAAGACGAGGTGCCGGAGCTGCCGATACGATGTAGTATCAGTACAGAGTACTCCATACTGTGTGTGTACAGGTAAGTACTACTAATTAGAGCTATGCCGTTTTATGTCTCAATTTAGTACGGCGCTAAACCCAAAAGGCGTTACGCATGGGCTGCCGGTGGGGAAAACTCCACGAAGAAGGCCCCTGTTACAAGCAGGTTACTCAGTAGAACAATTAACTGCGCCACGAAGCAAAAGCTTTAGTAATAATACACCTATATTACGGATACTGTCCCCTGTCATGCACTATATTGTCACGTATGCTAGCATTATAGTTAGCCAGGCTATATCAGCCCCTTAGTTTGGTCCGTAGAGGATGTCATTGTTAGGGGTAGGATGGAAAGTAGAGGCAGGCGGTCACGTAATAAGGGCGCGGCATATACGCACGGCATACGGACGCACGTGGATGCGCACAAAACCTGAAGGAGCAGTGTAGGAGCAGAGTAGGTGTTACAACCTGTTAGAATACGGAGCGAAGTAGAGCCACTGAGCCAGCCCGCGCGATATCGGTGATATTGCTACACGCAAGGGGAACCCCCGCTGCGAAGTCGGAGCCGCAGATCGCTCCGGGCCGACCGATTGGCTTATGGCCTTGAGCGTCGACACCGGCCACACTTAAGGGGCCGTGCGCACGGGAGGGTTATCGTAGGGCAAACAGTTAAATATACATTGTTGAAGTACGTTAATTAACTGCGTTTTCCCTGTGATAATGCTTGTAACTATTTTGGTGCGTTATTTTGCGTACATATAGCCTGAGGGGTAAAATGCACGAGCTAACAGATCGCCCTACTTTAGGTAGGGAAATCCTAACAGTCAGGATTTTAGATATTAGAACTAGATTTAGGTTAGCATTTCTTTTCTATCAGCTAGAATTGACCCATATTTAATTAAACCGGTCACTTAAACCGAGTTAGCACGTAAGCCACCGTAAGTATTAAGCTTAAATCGTTAGAAATTTTATCTATAATATTACTTTGAACGTTGAATATTAGAACCCCTCGCAAACTCCTGACAAATCTTTTCCCCTGTAGCTACATACACCGATCTCATTGCTTATTTCTATTGTAAATTGTTTAATAGGTAAATGTAAAAATGTATACATAGATGATTGTAGTCCAAATGGTATGTATGCAAAACAACAAAAGAGGGTACTTTCTGAGTTGTTTTTATGTTAGGTGGATGTATGAGTGTATGTATTAAATCCTCATTGAAATTCTTCCTGTTTGTCCTCGCACTAAGAGTCTGAGCCGGTGGCGCCCACTTTGGCGCAATTTTCTCTGACGTAGGAGTTATCAACCGAAATATAAGTATTACCGCTGTACCCGTCGTTGCACCGCTTCACGTTCTTTTTGTCCCTGGCAGCGAGGTAGGCGCTGTTGTAAGTGGCATTGGCCTTTTGGGTGTCGATGCGAATCGAATTGCACGCCATCTCCGTGATGGTGTTATTAATAGTGCCGTCAGCCATGGTACAGCGGCATCGGCTGTACGACGCGCCCGCCTCGGTAACCTTGACGCTAGCAACCAGGGCAACGATAAAAGCTTAGATGATAGGGGTCTTCATTTTGCAAATTCTGTTCGTGATTGTTTTTGATTTTATGTAAGGGTTTAGAAAGCGAGTGTGGTCTAGGCGTAGGTGTAAAGAGTGTAAGATAGATAAAGCATTCATGTACTTTTAAGTAGGTAATTAAGCCTAGCTTTGTCTATAGGAGAGTAGATATGATTGTTTAGCTAGTGCTACGTTCTATATGTATATGTACTGCGCTGCGCACAATTTTGACCGGGATATTACCGAGAAGCACTATATTATACATTTATTACGCCTGGCGGCAAAGCCGAAAAGGCAGCTAAAGCTGACTAAGGGTTACATTGAGGATGGGTCTGTCTATTTATGCCTTAGAGTGCTAATAACACTGTATCTACTGAAGGGATGTAACCTAGTACTACAGGTGCAAGCATACATAGTATGTGTAGAGTCTGTGCGGGACCTATCTCGATTCACAAAGACCAAGGAAACAGGCGCAGGCGTTGCACCAGACAATTAGTTCACAAGCAGAGAGCCTTAAGACCCGTGCTGAGCTGGGGCTGTGTCCGGAGTTTCCATTTCAGCAGGCACAACTGTGTTCACTGGTCCTGCGACGTTGCTCCGTCCGTTCTTATGCCTACCTAACGGCTCAACCTGCTGAAGTTGTTGTTGTTGTTGTTGCTGTTGTTGTTGTTGTTGTTGTTATTCCTCTTGTGTGACATGAGGTTCGCCTCAGTGCCGGCTGTTCCCCGTCGCTGGCGCCGGCTCGATGTCGACGTCGTCGGGCTGGGGCTCGGAAATACCGCCTCCCCAACCCGGCTGGGCCCAGGTCTTTATGGACTTTGGGTAACTTGGAGGAGTAAAATAGAAAACAAGTTAGCAAAAGTTCGAGGCTGGAAGCAGAGGGGCAAGAACGCAATCGCAAACGCAAAAAAAGCACGCCGCTCGTAACCCACTTACAACCTGGTCTCACCCCTCTCGTAACGCCAAACAGCATCGGCCGGTGCACGTTGCTAGCCCATAAGTCGGCAATGCGGGCCTTAAGGGCAGTGTAAACGCGCGAGTACACGGTCTCTGTGTACTTGCGTCCCATATCGGCGATTCCAAGACGCTGGTGCAACTCTTAAAGGTGGTAGTCGACGGAGAGGTTCGTCAGCTGGTTCTTGGCAATGTGACAGAGAAACACGATGCGGTCCTTGAGGTTCTAGTGGATGCGTATCTGTGGTTGATCTCAAGCCCGTGGTAGTGTGGGGGGTGGGGGGTGAGAAGAAAGCTGTCAGTTGTCGGCGCTGCTTTGTAGAAATCAAGGGTCTGCTGCTCACCGTCCCAGTCGGACGAGCCGCAGCATTGTTAAGAGGCTTGATGGCGGTTTAGTCGTCTGTCCCGTTTCTGTGCTAAGGGGGAAAATTCGAGCAGGAGTGACAGAAGGCTGGGGACCATAGAATCGACGGTTAGACGGTTTCTGGTTTGACAGGTTGGCCAGATGATGTTGGTAAGGTTGATGTTCCTGTGGGGATTATAACTAGTGGCAACGAGTAAGAGATGGAAACGGCGTAATAATGGCAGTCAGAGAAACCACAATGTGCCCTTTTGCCTGTCGGCCAGCTTCAACTAGCTTGGTCTAACCAAACTACAAATAGAGAATAACCCTGCCTAAGACGGGGGCCTATCGACGAAGATTTGGAAGAAGAAAAAAGGCAACTTACAGGCTATTTCAGATGCATGTGTGTCTCTACAATCCAAATTCCTCTTTAACAGTCATCAAGCGACGTAGAAGAACACACAACTAGAGGCTAGGACCAAATAAAGGACTGACTAGATATGTGCAGGCGGGTAACAAACGGGGGATGGATTTCTTACGTACATCGGTTGCTCGGTCGCTCGTATTAATGGCCTATGCGATGCCATGCGATGCCATGATAATCCCCCCTTCCACACACACACACACAAACACATGAATGCACGCCCTCTACAAGTCTAGGCCCTTTTCCTCACAGGTGAGCCGAAGCATGTCGGCGGAGATGTTCCTCATCTCGGCGTCTAGGTCGACCTTGGCCGAGTCGTGTATTCTGTAGTTGCCCTGGGCCTTCTTCTTGAGGTCCTCCGTCAAGTCTCCAGTTGGACGCGAATGTTCTCCCCGTGTGGTAGTGAATGTTTGGGACAGTGCAGCGACGGTCGGGTGTGGTAGGTACCGAAAGCACTGGAGGAGGCTATGTCTGAGATGTCGGCCGGGGCAGCGAGACGATTTGACAAAGGCCCGGGAGACAACAACGGCTTGGTGCCGGCGCAGGGCTTATGACAAAGGGACGCTAAACGATTGTGGCGGTAGAAGGGGGTAGAAGGGTTGGATGCTGTATCAGAGACATCGGAGGGAATAGCTCAGCAGTCAAGCATAGGCTCAGGGGGCGGCGACATTCTCCAGTTCTTGGACTCTCCCATAGAGGTGCTACGGCGTGTCTTACGAACGGGCACGTGTGCGGTAGTGCAGTATTCTTCGTTGAAGATGTCAACAATCTCCCTGGTGTGTTTCGGAGGCTGTCTCTCGCGTAGCTCCAGGTCCATTTCAGTCAGTGTAGTAGACGGCGTAGCTGGTGGGAAGGTGTGGTGGTAGTCTCTGTCGTCGTCGTGGGTGTGGATGCGGTCTCGGCTGAAGCGGGCAAGGAACTCTGCTTCTTTGCGGAGCAGGTCCTTTCCAGCGGCATCGTTAAAGGCTGTAACGTACGTATCTTTGTTGTAGGCACTATCGGTCTGGTAGTTTTATAGGAGCTGGGGACAGTATAAGGTGCCAAACTGGGTGATGAAGTGGTTCCCCTACTGTAAGGGCGACCTGAAGGGAGACGATATGTTCTATAAGAGAAGTAAATAGGAGGGGGACAGATAGGGAGGGGGAGAGATATGCAGCAGCGGTGAGTCCGAGACTAAGGCATCAGCCAGTTAATGTCGGTCAGATATTCTAATTGATTAACTGGTCGACAAGCAGAAGAATGAGACTGGTTCGGTTCTGCAGCGGTAAGTTTAACCACTTGTGAAGAAGAAGAAGAAGAATAAGATAGGAGGGAAGAGAGGAATGAAGGAAGGAAATGAGGGAGGATTTAGGGATATGGAGTGGGATGGAATTGAATACTTTCTTGGAGGAATGAAGGAGGTGAGATGACCAGACAGCGTGGGAGGAAGAAGGGCCACCAAGGTAGTCACAGACTTAGTCACCTATGCTGCTCACTCAATTGCAGAATTTCTCACTCTCACCTCACACCCGGTTAATTTATCCTAGCGCGCACATCCGTACATGCATGACGGATGGCTCCATCATGCAGTCAGTCGCATGTTGCCGCTGACCGTGGTCCGTCGTCCGTTCCCCGATCAGGGAAGATGACGTAGGTAAGTCCAATACTGTTTGTGGGATGAGAGATAAGTTGAAGCTCAGACAGGGTGAGCTGAGCTGAGCTGAGCTGAACTGTCTGGATGAGACTGAGACGATATGACAAGTCGCGAAGGCCCGGCATCTCATTCAACCATTTTCCCCCTTCCCATAACAAGACAAAACAAAAAGACGGCTTCGTTACAACATTGAGGCTCATTATCATTTCGTACCCGTGTCGCAACTGTCTGGAGACTTGAGAGACCTCTGCTCAGTCTTCCTACTACTACGGAAGGGCCATGGCGCCTTTCTCTGAATGCATGTCAAAGGTACTGACATCACGCTTGACTGTATGTTGATCATCATGAGTCCATATGAAACACAGAAAAGGGAAAGGTAAGACAGGGAAACTGAAGCTTAGTTGTGGCATATCGAAGTACGGTTATTTCCTTCTTCTTACAGTCAGTGCGTGTATGTTTGGCCGCCGCCTCCAATTTGTTGTTGACGGAGCCACGAAGCAGGTCAAGATAGGAGATATCAGGGTGCTATTTGAGACAGTTGTGCAGGTGATCGATAGCGGAACGGCTGAAGCAGATATTTGAGCCTAGAAATCCAACAAGAACACTTAGTTCAGTGCTGAATCAACGTGCATATCTCATCTTCATATCTCAGTATTGCCTTAATCAGTGATGTGAACGTTCTATCGACTCGTACGAGCATCGCCGCCGCCTATAAGACCAACAGTACTATCACCACTAACGTGATTAGTGGTCTACAAGCGTAATTATACGTCTGCGCAACTGATTTTTATGTTTTAAGTCTCTCTGTTCTTTCCCTCACTCGTAGGTAGGTAGTTTAGCTAATCGCTGCGAAGAACGACGTATAAGGTACGCATAATGTCTACGTCCTTTCTAACTGCAAAGTTTTGCCGCAGCTCCTTACCACAAGCTTCTACATCCGCCATGCTGAATACAGCAAGGCTCAGCAACCTGTCTTGTCTCTTCCCACGTAGCCTCCTTACCGTGCGCCCTTTTCTTTGTTATTAAGCAGACTTGTCTTCGGAAAGAATAAGACCGGGCCCCTCTTTCCAATTGTTCTAGCAGATCAAGGGACGAGGATGTATTTCTTTAGCCTTTTCCTTTCTTACTTTTCCTACTTTTTTGCAGGCAGCGTCAGACAGTCTGTTTACCAATTAACACGCACACAGGAAGAGTTGAAAGATAGTAACCAAAAGCAACTGCAAGAATATCATTAGACTGTTGCTCCTGGGTTTTCTAGCTATGACCGTTTGACTTTAACTCCCTTTAATTTAACCTCCTCCACCCTCTACTGCTCTTTAAATGCAAACGAACCATCTTGCTAACTACCTTTCTCTTGTTAGGCCTACTTTTAGGGACCCAGTCGTCTGGCCGCACTTTTCCAAGCCGATGTAAAGGCCGCCGACCGAGGTGTGCCTATCGACGCCCTCGCTATGCTGGATTCCGTTCTGCGTGCTGAGGACTTGAGGTTCCTTCTCCCTCCCTCCGTCTCCTTGACGAAGGGCCTCACCACCATTGCCGGTCTCGACCTGTCCCCGGTTTGACCGCGCCTTACGGGCACACTCCCTCTATGCTGCGACCCTCCCTCAGCCTTCACGCCACTTGATCGGAAGATTCCGAGTACTGGAGCGTACCTCCACATCTTTTTGGCACCCTGGTTCAGTTTGCAGGGTTCTTGGTACACGTGGCCCTATGCGCAGACTGAGGCCGATCTTGGGGGCTTGTTCAATGCCCTGACTGAGTTTGGCTGAGGCGGCTTCGCCCACCAGCCTGCAGACGTAGCATCTATGCTCCAGTTTGTCTGCAGATATCATGACAGCAACAACCTCTGGCGTGTCTACGTCGCCTAGATCCCAGCATGGGATGACGACGACCACAGCTTGGATGAAATCCAGGCTGGGGATTCGTTGGATCAGTTTCGCACAGCCAGTCTCGCCGTCTTCGTCACTTACCGTGCTAATGATTCCCACTTTTCCGGCATGACCGGTAATTAAGTTGCAGGCACTCTGTTTTAGCACGACAGCCACTAGGACGATGCATCCGCCGAGGCCCGCTTCCTGAGTGACATAAAATCGCTCTGGGCCTTCCACCTCGCTCATGAAACGGAACAGAGGCTCGTCGATCTCCTCTCTCGACACAGCTTCGTCGTCCCCGGCGTCCCCGGCGTCCAGCACGCCGATACGGCGTTCAGCGGCCTTTGCCTTACTGAGTGGACCTAAGTCTCCCATGTCCTCCATCATTCACTGTTGAAAGGGATGGATCCGAGAAGATATGAGCCTCGAGGCGTAGGACTGGGACTCTCACGCCCCTATGACCCATATTATAGCTCAGATTACTTGTTATCCCAAGAGCGTATTATGAATTCTTCACTTGTCGCCAGTATCGCCTCGACTTCTAGCAGCACATCACATAATACAGGCGCTCGTTCTAAACAGCTAACAACGCATTTGCCAGGAAACTAGAGGCCTAGCTACGTCAACACGCCGCGACAGTCCACAGCGCAGCAAGAGATTCCGCAGCCTAACCGCAGTTAGATCATGGCTATGTCAGTTTGTATTCGAGATGATGTTCAGAAAGGCCTGCAAAGGCTTTCAAGGGAAGTTGACTGAACTTAGCCAGATGCACCATGTTTTTATAGGTTGATTAACAAGTAATACAGGCGTATAAGGTTCGTTTTGTATACTCACATTCCAACTAAACAGATCACAGAAGATTATACAGAAAACCTGTATAAACGAAAACAGTAACCACTATGTTTAGTTTGCTGCTTGCAGAGTGTCCTTGGCAAACGACCAAAGAAGGGGTGTTGAGAATAGGCTCTGGTGTCTCTAAAGAGTGGCCCTTTGATGCTAAAGGGAAACTACCTAATTGCACAGAACTTGCCAAATGGCTTAGAGTCAAAAGAACAATTGGATTCTTTCTGCCTTGCTCTAGTGGCTACATAGTGTGTCGGCACGTGTCCGCTTATCGGCTATCGCCCGTCAGCACAGCTCCGTTACCACGGCGTCCAGAAAACATTCTGCCCGCGTGCCGGCGGGCAGCTCAGCCGCAAAACATTACGCCATATATTTTCCAGCGCCTCTTTATCGATACTTAATAGTTATATAATCTAAACTAGTCAGAAAAACTTTGAACCCAAGCCAAACGCTGATTTATAGGTTCGCACTGCGAAGCGTCTAATCGTTGAGCGTGTTGAATAGTCTCCTCAGCAGCGAAATTCGCCAAATGTAGGGCCAATAATTCAACTACACTCCCGACGGTAAGCCCAGCCCTTGTCCACCCAGTCTCTCCATCCGCCCTTCTGTTCATTGTGTGCTAATTGGGCGAATGGTACCATTTCTGGACGCTATGTTCAGTACCTATTGTCGCTTGGCAGGCCCTGTTAGTAAAGCTATTGAGACTCTGCGTTGTCACTCTAGACACTCATGTCGAAACCCTCCTCATGGCTTTGTCGCTATTAATCTCTCTCTTACTTAAGTATCCTCTTTGTTATAACCATAACGGTCAGCAGGCAGACGGCGCTCTCACCCAGCGTACTCTCTTCGTCCGTCAGAAGAGACCATCGTGTTTACTCGACTTGCCCAAACGGTACAGGCGTTCTGCACCAGGGCTATCATTCTCTATGTCTCGTTTTCGCCTAAATTAATTCCGTCTTGTTCGATCGATTTGGCTTGTTTCCAATTCTATACCGCTTCATACAGGCTGCCTACGTCTGCGATGCGGTATGGAGGCTTTTGGACCAGGCAGCTTGATGTCTTGTTTGGTGGGCGTCTTGCATCGTCCCTGCTTGGTTTACATGTTAGCCTTTTCTGTAGATTATTGACCCTAGGGCGGGTGTATCTTACCATGGCTCTGGGGTGATGATGGAAAGGGGATGTAGCGATTGCGCTTGGCATTTGATGAGAAAGAGGAATATGGGTGACTCCGAAAGTGACGAACGGACAAGGTCAAGGGTTACGCTGAGCGGATCAGACCCCCTTCACACCCGCACACGCTTGCATACCCAGCGCTGCTGTTGCGGCGGTGGCGGCGGCGAGTTCGATGCCTCCGCTATCTACATCAGCTTCTAACACTTCCCACTACGCTTGGCACGCCTCTTCTTTACGGCTAGATCGGTCGACAGCCTGCACCGCCACCCGTCAACCACCACCACCTCCGGTAAGTTACACCCTGCTTCGGTATGATGATGGAAAACAGATGATATTGGAAACAAAAGCTAATGTTAGTTTGCCTCTGTTTTAGAGTCTTATTTGTTAGATGAAACCAAAGAAGATAAAAAAGAAGACAAGAAGAAGATAAAGAATTACTGTTAAAGAGTTGTTTGCTAGAATAAAGGGTATTAGGAAGAGCTTCCTGCTCATGCATAGCAGACCGTCTTAAGCCTACTGTTATATTCCAGTACGGCTTGTAGTAAAGGCGCCTAGTAGTAAGCTAGAGGGCAGAGTTACTGTGTGCAAACAGCTGCTCAAAGTTATTCCATCGCTTTAGCGTTATATCCTTAAAGACAGGACACTGGAAATCTGCAGACTAAAGACGATTAAGCCTGTATTCTTTAGAATATAGGCTGTCTATATTAGTCTATTACTTCTAAGAAAATTGCGGTTACAGCACTATAGGTTTATCATATTATTTATCCTGTAGGTTTTGAACTCAAAAAACACAGTTATAGGTTATACCACTGAAGCGCTATAGACCCTTCTTATGGCCTCCTAGATAAACTTTTCTAAACTAGCAACAGTAAAGGCATGAAAGACGGAGTCTATTCCTTACGCATGCTTATGGCGGATACTACGATAATTTCAATCAATGTTGGGATAAGCACAATCAAATTAGCGCCGACGATTACGGCATAGGAGTGCATTTGCTCACCTCGCCAAAACCAAGACACCGTCTTTGGGACAAGCCGCGGGGTAAGCTGCCAAGCCACGAAATCAGGTCTTGAGTGGTCCACCTTCAAGTAATCGTCCTGTCAGCTACCACTAACGGCATTTGCCCGCAGATAAGGCAGTACTGATTACGAAGCCTTGGCGTCGTCTACAAATGCAGTTACATCAGCTAAAACGGCTTACAGGCTTAGTCTTTTTTCTTTTTTCGCTTGGGTACTGTTGTAATCTATACCATCAACCCGATTATCTTCTGATTAACCTTAGACAAATGCCTATATTTATAAATGATTTCAGACTTTGGGTTGTCGGAACCTGGCGAATGAGATATAAACAAGCGGTGGTGTGGTATGGGACTTGCTGACGTGGGGCATAGCACAGTCAGCGGTATCTTAACGCGTTCCGTCAGAGAATACCAGAGTAAAAGAAAGACGAGGAGTTACGTGTCATGACTTATCGAGTTGTTAAATTTACAAGCCATTATTGGCCGTACCCCGCATGGAGTGTTACAGCAGTCAATAGAATAGTCCAAGTGCTGACGCCTCTTCCGTGCTGCGTACTTGGCGTAATCTTCGCCCTGGAGTCAGTCACTGAGGAAACTCCACAGAAAACCTAATGTCACAAGAGTGTGTATGAAGCATCCAACTTGGAGGATAATTCAACAAGTACATTGATCTATCCATGATGTTGATAATCCTGATGATGGTGATTGAGAAAAGTCAGCGTGTTCCTCCCGGAATCTGACACCGGAATATTGGGGTGTATATGTGTTATATGCATATTCTGGTCACGCAATCCTTGTGCCCGACATATGCATATTCGTATAGTCTTGTTAGACATCATCTTTCTTGCATGGCGGGTTTAAGAACAAGCTTTCAGTAAAGTACTCAACAGGTTTTCTAGGGATAGTAGGCTCATGAGAATCATTCAATGATAATTTCCACCTTCCTAAGTCTTATATATTTCAACCAAGCTCTCTCGAGTTACCTTAACTGGGACATAGATGTCATGTCACATTGTAGCCGAGCTCAAGTTCCGACACAAGACGAAGTAGATAGGTACTGTCTTGAATGCGCTTAGATAGTTCTTATCCACAGAATCCGTCTCAATTTTCTTACTGACTCATTGCATTGTTTCCCCGCTGATGCATTGCACTGTTTGCCTGCTGACGCATTGCATGTCAATTTCGGGGTTGGTCTCTTTTCCCCAGTGAATGAGAAGTGCGGTCTAAATGCTGACAAGATAATATATCGGTTGGCGCATTCCATATCAGTTAAGTAGGGTAGTAGTAACTTCCCCTTAGCGAATAGGGATTACAGTTCAGTCGGTAAGATTCGTACTATTACTTTGATCTTACGGCGTATAGTACCAGTGGACAAAGAGGGTATCGCGTTGTTGACGAAGTTAGGATACGTTTCATAGACAAATCGAATTATGATCAGCTTTGACTTCGGAATATAAGAATTCAAAGAGGCTTGGCAATAGGTATAAAAGGAAAGAGATTTCCTTGAGTGTCCTGGTTTAGTAGAAGACTTTTACACTCAAGCCAGCCAGCAGAGCACGCAGCCAACACAAGACTTCTGACTCCCTGCCCTTTACAGTTCTACTCTTAAAACACCCGAAGGTCTTCAAGATGCTCTTCACCCAAGTCACCGCCATCCTCGGCTTCGCCGCTAGCTTTGCCTCCGCCGTAGACATCCATTTCTATCTCAACGCACACAACTGCGCGGGTGCCCGAACCTCGTGCACCAACATCGGCAGCAACACCTGCTGCAGACGAACAGTCAACGGAGGCGTCCCCGCGCGCAGCATCCTTTTCACAGGGAGCGGTCGGGTTGAAGTCCGCGGATACGGGGGGGCGCCCGGCGACGGCTGCAACAACCCAGTCGTCCGGCAGAACGCCAACCTTCCCCATTGCATGAGCCGCGCCGACAGTGGCACTTTTACTGGCGCAGGATGGGGCCAGGCCATTCTGCGCAGGCGCGCTCTGGAGACCGAGCAGTGCCCCGTCGGCGAGGAGAGCAAGTGCAAGCAGACGGTTAGGCCAAACACGGTCACGATCGCCGATGGGACCGAATACGACGTTCAAGGCCTGGACGAGGCTAAATACAACGAATTGGTACGTTTAAAATTCTGACATGGTCAATTATTACATGCCTGAAAATGTTAGCTAACTGAAATCTTCTTAGTACGGAAACTATCTCTAACTCCCCGTTTCCCTTCGCCTAAGCCTCTTCCTCTTTACAAAACTGTCACTATTTTCCCCTCCTCCACTAGAACTTATAACTAATCCCAAACCCCTATATCAACCCTGAAACATGTCTTGCTAACAAACATTGTTATTTCTAGCGTCGATGCCGCCCTCACCGAGACCTTTACCATTGCCAATAACGTCCCGGAGGAGTTCAAGTCTTTGCGAATCACTGTGTAAAGACCAAAAATTCTGGTCCAAATGTGGTTAGGGACCGGGCACGCAGCAGCCGGCGTCATACACTCTGCTTTTGCCTACATTTTGTCTTCTGCCAACACGTGCGGACTGATACTCGGCGTCTAGAGGCATAGTTTCAACAACTAGGTCACGGATGCAGAGTTGATTTTATCTACAGCCCCTAGCAAAGCTACCTATCGATTCAATAGACACAACTTGACCTTGGGATTCCTACTAATTGTCTGCAATGTTAAATTACTCTCTTAGTTCTTGTGCAGATGGAGCAGCTTTTCTTACCCGTAATGTTTGATAGTGGCCCCATTGTCTGCGTTATCAAATCTAGAGATTTGCTGTTATCAGAGTGAAGGTGATCCTTTAACTTATCACCCTGCATTAGGCTCTCTAAAAAGTATAGAAACGCCTTGTCGATTACCCCTTGGCTTGGAGCTGCTCGTCGGCGGGGGCCAGTATCTACAGCGCCCCAACGACGGCAGCGGCGGCCGACGTCGCCGCCGCCCCCTCACAGACGAACAGCGGCAGGCCTGCAAGCGCGTCCTCCTTCGTAGTGTCTGCGTCGTTCCCGACGACTACGTCGATGAACAGCCCCCTCCTGCCGGGGAATGCGGTCCGTTGAGACGGCTCACACGCCTCCTGAACCGCAGGCGTAAGGTGCTCGGCTACATGCGGGACACGGCCGCCGCCATTGGTCGTTTGCAGCGGAGCTTCGCCAGCCCGCGGCAGCACGCCGACGGCGTTGCCGGGTTCTGGCAAGCCCTCTGGGAGACCGCTATGCTGTGTACGGGTCTCGTCGGACAGGTCAGTCTCTGACTTTTCCAGTGGTTCCCGGAGACGTGGGAAGACCACGCATGGGGGCCACTGATAGGGATGATAGGGATGGCGATGAGGGTGAGGATGATGATGATGACGACGGCTACGTCTCATGTCGTTATGCATGTCATGGCCCATTCATAAGGCACCTGCTTGTCAAGGCAGAAAGAAATTTAACCATGTCCTGTCATATGGCGCGGCGCCTGTGACCGTTTGTATTGTGTGAACTATACAGCTTCTGTGCCCTAGGGAGGTAAAACCTATACACATCAATCGTCCCCAGCATACTCGAACCAGCTCGCCAGTCTGGTGAGATGTTCATTTTCGAACTTGGCCCCCAAATGCCGACGGAGTGCCTCTTCCTCTTCCTCACTCATCGGTTTGGAGGTCCATTCGAATGACGGTAGTGTCGGTAATGTCGGTAATGCTTCCGGCGTCGCCGTCTGGTCCGTGGCCAGCAGTCCGCGATGGACGGACTGCCATAACGGCAACGCGGAGGCCTCGGCTGCCAGGTCTGCCGTGAATGTGGTGCGGGCTATGCGGATCGTGGTTGTCGCTGCTGCTTCTCCCGCATCGCCACCGCTGTCTGAGGTTACCCCGGTGTGTTCCCAGCCGCGCCCCGCAAGGAGCTGCTCCACCTTGACGCGCTGCTCGACCGCCATGGAGCAGGCTTTCGACATGCGTGCGGCAACAACTCCCGGCGACCGTATCGTATCCGCCAAGGCAGCATCGCGTATGTCGGTCAGGTGCGCTATGCCGTGACAGACGGCCAGGGCTTCTTGCTCCGCTAGTGGCACCTTCCGGGGGCGGGTACTACCAGGTAGAAGAAGGGAGGGAATGACGTGCCACCAGGGGTCTTGCGGAGCCTCGCTTGGTTCTTCTGGGTTGGCTTGTTGAGAGCTCGATGGCGGCGTGGTGCTCATAAGGAGGCCGCGTTGGCGGGCAAGATTGGCGAGGTCGTCCACAGCGGTGCTCAGCCCGACCAGGTGTCGCAGCGTTGCCACGAGGTCGCTTTCTAGGTCCAATTTTGAGTGGAGGTTCGCTGGCTTCGTAGAACGGGTGCTCGTTATTGGGGTAGAGCGGCTCGCCATCCACATCGATGCGGGCGTCGCGAAGCGCCGCAAACCGGTCGTCGGATTCCCGCCTCCCCCATAACGACAGAAAAGATGTGATGGACGAGTTGGCGGGCTGGTTTTGGTCCTGGTAATTGGAGAAGGCCGGGTCGCAGGCAAAGTGCCAACTGGCCACGGGGACGTCGAGGTCGGGGGGGTGAAGCCACGGCTCGGTGGAAGCGTCGTCGGGAGCAGTAACGTCGGCAGCATCAGGCGACGGGGTGCACAGGTGGCAGGTCGTAAGCCAAGGTGCATGAATGGGGTTCGTGAGGACGCGGGAGTAGGCTTCGGGAAGGTCTAGGCCAGCGCCATTCTCGGCGGCCACCTCCAGCATCCAAGCATTGAACAGCAAGTTTGAGAGCGGGCGTCCGACATCAGCACGCCGCAGGCGGCGCCAGAAATAGTCAAATTTCCTCACACTGTGGGACAGAACATGGCAGATGAGGCCAGTATCTCTGTCAAGGGTGTCTTGGACAGCGTGTGGGGGTGGCTCGGTGCCTATGTATGAAGAAATGTTGACACATGTGTCCCGGACGGTTTGAAGGAGTGTCCGCACGAGTGGAAGGTCAATAGGTGCAAGCGCGTCCTGGAGGGGACCGGCGAAACGCGAGAAGCGCAGTCATTCAGGGGGTAGGACGGTGTCGTGCAGACAGAGGGGTTCGGTGGTGGCCTCGTCAAAGAAGAAGGCATAGGTTGAGCGCCGATGGTTTTCGGAGACGGTGATGATGTATGGCACGCGGGAGGAGGAGGTGCCCGGTTCGGGGGGACAAAGACGATGGAGGTGCCCGCAGGTGAGAGATGGTAAAGCAGCACGAGGGCGCAGCACAGGGTAGCAAGTATGTAGAGGAAAAGAGCAACAGGACGAGGGCGCGGCGGGCCGGCGGCAGAGGCGAGCACGAAGGGCTGGAGGCAGTCAGGTCAACCAGGCACGGTAGCTCGTGGATGTAATGCGGCGGGCGAGTTGTGTGAAGGACGGGGGTCGGGCGGTACAGTTGGATGGCGCCCGAGGGCAACAAATGAAGCGAGATAGGATCGGGAGATCATCTGCTGAAGCTGTCCTAGTAGAGAAAGTGCGCCTTCTTTAGAAGACTTGTATGAACTTGGATCGTCACGTTGTGCATCGTTGCTATAACGTCCAGTTGTCCCGGTGAAAT